>CALNHX010007863.1:0-68199 GCA_940337035.1 Agriotes lineatus | reverse complement strand
GTCACCTCGTACATAGATGATTTTGAAAATTTTTGTGATATCCCAACGTTTCTCCGCCAGTGTACTTAATTGGCATGCAAATATTTCATTGGTGAAAATATACAAAGGATAATACGAATAGTCAGCAGATATCCACCACTATTGAACATTACATAAAATTTTAAATCGTGTTCAATTCATTAATATTCAGATACATGGCACAAAAGTAGAACACATATGGTAGACATATGGCTTTAAAATAATAATAATAAGCAAAACAGCTGTTTGAAAACTAACGATAAATATTTAATTATGAAGAATAACAACTGTCACAGTATGGAACAAACTCAATCATGAACAATGAAGATTGTCGATAGATTTAGTATGGACAAAGAATCAAATAAGGCAGAAATAACATAAGCAACCATTTATCAGTTCAGCGGAGTCTCAAAATAAATCTAAAGAAATATTCTATGCTCGAATCGCTGTTGTTAATACTGTTTGCTTCTTTAAACAAGAATTCATTCTCACCTATAATTAGGAAGACATCAGTTCATATTCATATGCAAATTTACCATTTACACTTTGCTATATTTGCGAGTTAAATTACAAGCATAAAAGAAAAAGGTAGCAAAAGCCTTACCTACTCCATTCATAAAACTCAAAAATATATTAATCACGTTAAGTAATACCACTGAGTTACTAATAGAATATTTAGCATGCAAGCAATCGTCAAATATGATTAAGTCATTGTGTCAACATCACAAGTTAAGTCATTATCAGAATATTACATGAATGTTGCCCTAATCTAAGAATTTATAACTATAGTTAGGGGAATCATTAAAGGATTGATACTTTAACAACGATTCATAAACGTAACATATAATATGAAGACGTTTTGGTACAGTATTCAACAATAAGAAATGAGTAAATAAGAGAAATCGGATCAAAATAATCTTCCCTATATTTCTTCAATAGAGCTGATTTTTACAGTTTTCTAGTAATTTCTGTCACCACAAATAATCTTAAAACTTCAAAAATATTACTTCAAGGAAGCTTGCGACTTTATACTACTATTTTAAGTTTTAATTAAATGCTTTGCTTTAGTGCCCATCTGTTTACCAAGAGAGGGTGAAGACTTCACTGGAAGAATGGCCACAATCACGGGCTGGGGCAGGCTGAAGTACGGGGGAGGCGTCCCCTCGATTTTGCAAGAGGTCCAGGTGCCCATTATGGAGAACCAAGTATGCCAGGAGATGTTCAGGACTGCTGGCCATAACAAAGTAATCCTGGAGTCCTTCTTGTGCGCTGGTTATGCGAACGGACAAAAGGATTCATGCGAAGTAAGTTCGTTTTTATTTACAGCCCCTCAAATAAATGTCAATAACGATTGGAGCAGTTTCGTGCCTGGAACTAACTTCCTCATATATTGGCAATTACGGCATTACAATCCACTCAGGGGGTTTCCCCATACCTAGATTACCGCGGATTTCCTTTTCCGCATTAATATTTGCTGAAGCTTATGAGGCGTCTCCTAACCTTGCAAAGGTTAATTAGTTTCCATTATTAATAACACGCTTAACTGCTGGCCGCCGCTTTATGCAGCCCTTAGCTTCGCTGCTAATGGAAAATCCAACAAGTTGCATCAAAGAAAGGGTTCATTTCGGATTCCACTGGAAATTGGTTTTCACTATAATCCTTTGCGAGGCTATGACCTCAAACTTATGGAAGGATTAAGGGCTAGTTGGTGCAATTAGTGACCTAGAGATAAGGTTTAGTTCGGTATAAAAATGTTTAAGAAAACAAGGTTGGAAATTGTTGTAGGCAGCTTGGATTTTATCAATTTTGAAAGGTGTGGTGCGGACTTTAAGTCAGTAGCATGCGAACTTCCAATCTGGGGTTATTAGGGATAAACACGAATTTAAATAGACGACACAAACGTTTACTAGATTTGAAGATTAACGTGTCCGCCCAGTAATATGCCGTCCATTGTATTCGGGGAATAATTAAGCATGACTTTTCGCAGAATGAAAAACATTTTATAGGATTAAGGTGTCCTTAATGGTTAACAACATAATTTAATACAACTTTTTTATTTATTAATAATTCTATGAAAAGCAGTTTATGACGTTAAATACGCTGTAAATAAATAATTTAGTTATTCATTTTTGTGCCCGGAATCGCCATCTTCTATTGGCTACACTCCAACAATTAGTCACTGGTAATGCCTTGTCTATATGTAAAAGTAAATTGTTCATCCTGCAAGATACTAGGTGGATGCAGTCTAGCAGATGTAATAATAATACTATAGCCCTGCTTATTCTGGTTTGTGGTTCGATCTCCACATTTCGTTCCCCACATCTCGTACCCGGAAACTTCGTTCCCGAGCGAGCTCAATTTGTTTCCTAGATTACAAGGTGTTGAAAAACGAGTACAGCGATCGGAATGCAGTTGGTAAATGAAATATATTTTAATTAATTTATTTATTATAATAAACTGATAAGAACTATATACAGTATGTCCCCGGATTGAGTTTACAAGAGGGAACTAAATTTTATTTTTAGTTTTACCAAAGAGCATATGCTCTTTGGTTTTACATAAAAATGTTATAGGAATTATAATTTCTGCTTGGTTTGTAGAGAATTTTAAGAAAATTTTCAGTTTTTCAAAAACAAGTCGGCCTTGACAGTTGAGCAAAAAATATTTTCTTTTCAGGTAAACTACTCTTTTCGTTCATGATACGGCAAAATATTACAAAGAAAAGTTGTTCAGAATGAGAAATTACGGCCCTATAAAAAATATCAGGAAGATACGTACTTAGATTAAACCGTCATTTTTAATAAATGCAATTTATTTTGTTATTATAATATAAATTAATTGAAATATCTTTAATTTTCTAACTGTATTCCGATCGCTGCACTCGTTTTTCAACACCTTGTAATCTAGGAAACAAATTGAGCTCGCTCGGGAACGAAGTTTCCGGGTACGAGATGTGGGGAGACGAAATATCCCCGGAACGAAATGTGGGGTACGAAATGTAGGGAAAGAAATGTGGGGAACGAACTTTCCGTATCACGCTTATTCTACAGCTTGCTACCCGCGTGTGTAATTACTCCGTCTTATTGGAAATAAGCAGTTGTAGATTACGTCATTTTAGATTTGCTTTTTGTTTCTGTCTTTCATAAAAGCATTTCACCTAAACATTTCCGTTTACGCAGTATTACTTAGATGTTTATTATACTTCTTTCAAAAGTATTTTCGCTGCCTTCGATTCAATTGCCTAATTGGGAAATAAGTCTTCTTTTTTTTCCAATTATACTTTTCGGAGTTAGATCTTCCATCCATTTTCTATAGTTGTTTCGGTTCCTCGCCATTCTTCTAACTTCTTCAATGATTACTCTCTTTTCCTAGTATTTCTAATTCTTTTTCTTTAAGAGAAATTATATTCCACATCCCGAATCTTAATCAATTTCTTATCTGTTGTTTGCTTTCTACCAGTCCGTGTCTGTGGCTATCATTGTTTCTCTGAATCTTCCTATCTTGTGCGAGTGATTGACCCAACCACAAGGGCCCAATCGAGACAACTACAGCTATGGATATAGCCCTCAATGCTGGGTCGCCAGAGCCAATTCGTTTTCCAGCAGCTCGTACCAGGCAGTTTATTTCTGGCGCTCGTATGGGTAGGGTTGACATTTAGATTTTTAGGTATTGGGGACTTCTTACTCTGGAAAAACTCTATAGATTTCCACTGTATTTATACGTGGACTTTGCCTATACAAATATCTACATTAAATTATTTGTTTTTGTTCACACCCAACTAGAAATAATTCAAAAATGGCAAATTGAAGACAAGCCAAAATCATCAAAATTATACCAGGATGATACTAACCAAATTTCTTCTTTCGGTACACCTAATTGTGACTCACCCTGTTTAGGCCCAAGATAAACAATTTAAATATCTTGTACGATTAATTGATTATTATTTTCAATGTTAGTGCATTAGCATATTAAGAGGCAACTTCTCAAACATTTCTTTTATATACTTGACTTTCTCGTTTATCTAACAAATTAGTGTAGCTTCTCGTTCTTCTGAAAGTTTAAACTCAGAATTGAAACGCTATACCATCTATACCATCTGTACTTAAGGCCCAATAAACTATATGTTGCAAAAACAAACTAAGATTGCTTTATTCACACAGGGCGATTCTGGCGGTCCACTCGTGCTGCAGCGTCCAGATGGGAGGTACCAGCTTGCAGGAACAGTTTCCCACGGGATCAAGTGTGCTGCGCCGTACCTGCCCGGAGTTTACATGCGCACAGCCTATTACATGCCATGGATCGAGTCCGTTACAGGCGTCCACTGACGCCTAGGACGCACCGCTCAGCCGCACCTTGTTAAACCAGTGCCGATGTGATCATGAACTTTACCTGACAGGTTCACTTAAATAAATTATTATTGTAAATTATTGTTATGTATGTATGTGTATGTAGATGTGAATTTATATTTAATTATTAAATTTATTTTAATATTACCGAGTTGAAAATTTCTTTTTAGAGAAATACTACATTAGAGATATATCTATTCTGTATTAATTACCTGTCAACTCCGTTGAAACCAAACTGCTAGTCAAAGACATGAGGGGCCATACTTCCTTCGTATTTTTTCCATTACTGAAACTTTTTGGGTCAAGAAAGTAAACTTCATCCTATTATGTTACCATGCTAATAACTCCTTAGCAATGGGTTTCGTTAAAATGCATTTAACAAAACTAGTGTTGTTAAGAAAATCATAACATACCGAAACTTTATTAGCATTTAATCTTATACAGAAGACTTTTCTCGAGTGAGTTATTTGTAATGACAAGCGCGTGTCGTACAAAATTTTATGCAACAACTCCATAGATATCTAGGAAACATAAATTTTGTATTAACAGCTGTGGCAAGTGACAAATTACTTGGAAGTGAACTAAGGTACCGAGCAATCAAATAAATTTATAATTAAAGTCGCCTATGATTAATGTTATACGTTTGACAATGCTAAAGTGTATCGTCTATATTAAATTTAAGGTTAGCAGGTTAGGTTTTGTTCGTTATTTGACACAAACCGACGCAAAACTTAACCTTCTTCTTCTTCTTCTTCTTCAGCTTTTACTCGTCCACTCCTGGACATAGGCCTTTCCTAATCCTTTCCATTGACATCTATCTTGGGCTTTTTGATACCAGTTTTTACCCGATATCCTTTTTACGTCGTCTATCCATCGCAATGGGGGTCCGCCTATGCTCCGTTTTGTTTCCCTAGGTCTCAAAAGCACGATTTTTGATGTTCATCGTTCTGTCTTGCTATATGACCCGTCCATTGCCATTTCGGTTCTGCGATTTTCTCGATTACATCTTTGACCCTTGTTCTTTTTCGAATATCTTTGTTTCTTACTTTATCTTTAAAACTGATGCTGAGCATGGACCTCTCCATTGCTCTTTCCATTACTCGGAATCTGTTGACATTTGTTTGAGTAATGGCAAGCGTTTCCATCCCATATGTTGTCACTGATAGAATGCAGGTGTTGAAGACTTGACGTTTCAGATTTATGGGGATCTCGTTATTTCTTAAAATATACGATAGCTTTCCAAAAGCAGTCCAGGAGAGTTTTATTCGTCTCGTAATTTCTTTTGATTTGTTTCTCTTCCCTAGTGTTATGATGTGACCTAGGTAGTTATATTCGTTTACATTTTCGATACTGTGTTTCCTATATAAATCTGCATGTTTTATGGACTCATTACTTTTGTTTTTGTAAAGTTCATTTTTAATCCCACCTTTTGAGACTGTTGGTTAAGTTGTTGGAGCATTTCTTCTATCTCGTTTATGTCATCTGAAATCAGCACAATATCGTCAGCAAATCGGAGATTGTTTAAATATGTTCCATCGATTATGATTCCCTTATATTCCCATAGAAGTCTTTTAAAAACGTCTTCGAGAGCCAGTGTAAATAGTTTCGGCGATATTGTGTCGCCCTGTCTAACTCCCCGTCTATTTTTATGTAGAGGGAGGCATTTTCGTAGATGTTTTCTATTAATGACGTGTATCTTGAATCGATGCGTACATTTTCCATTGATTTTAATATATAACATATTTCTATCGTGTCAAACGACTTATGAAAATCGATGAAGGCCATGGAATTGGTAGCTTTTTCGATTAGAGTCGAATTCTTTGCAGATGATCAATTGTGCTAAACCCCTTCCGGAAACCAGCTTGCTCCGCGGGTTGATAAAAATCGAACTTTGGTGTTAATCGATTGGTTATAATTTTCGTGAAGAGTTTGTAAATATGGGACAATAAACTAATAGGTCTATAATTTTCTATATTAGTTGAGTCCCCTTTCTTAAACAGTAAGGTGACTTCCGCTTCGAGCCAACAATTTGGTACTTTGGTCACGTGTAAGTATTTATTAAAAGAGAATTTTTAAGTATTTTTCCAACGCAGATCCACCAAACTTAAGCATTTCGGTTGTTATTTTATCTTAGCCGGGATATTTACCATTTTTCATTTCCTTTAATGCTATTTGTAATACCCGTCATTTCTTCTGATCCGGAGTTCAGTATTTTAGTTATTTATTCTGGGTTTGTCAATGTTAATGAATAAAGGGTAGTATAAAAGTTTTTCCATTGTATTAGTTATGTCTTTTTTGCTTCTTATTACTGTGTTTTCATTCTTTAATTTAATTAATTGTGTTTTCCTTTTTAATAGCCTTGACCTTAGTATTTTCATGTTACCGTTTTTCTCGATAATGTTCTGTATTAGTTTAGTATTGTGGGTTCTATATCTGTACGGATTTCTTTTTTAATGGTTTTATTTAGTTTTTTATGTTGTTCGGTATTTCTTTGAAGATTTTTTCTTTCGTTCATAAGGTTTAAGGTGTTAGGGATAGTTTGTTATTGTTTGGTATTTTTCTTTTGGAACATAGCTTTTTCACACTTATCTGGATACCTGTTTCTATATTTTGTGCGGTTTGGTCTATAGTGAGTGAGGTATTTGAGTTAATGGGTTGTAGTATGTTTTCTAGTTCTTTTTTATATTTATATTGATTCAACTGAAATTCTTGGGTAGTTAGAAATCGGAATTTCTTCATAATTTTATTTCCTTTCTCTTTGTAGATCAAACGAGAAATATGCTCTGGCGAATCTATGGTCACTACCAGTATGTAATTTATTCAATACAGATACGTCTCTACATATTGTCCTTACATTTGAGAGTATATAATCAATTTCGTTTTCTGTGATACCATCTGGACGCCTCCAGGTCCATTTACGTTGGACTAGTTTTTCGAAAAAGGTATTTAGGCAATATAAGTTCTCTTTTGCTAGGAAGAATTTCTATTACCTAATCCAAATTTGCCAATGTTTTCCAATGTTAACCTACTATAGCCTGACAGTGCTATCAACAAAGCAGTAGTGAGTGATATGGTTTTTCTCTCACTAGTGAAATCAACATAGCCGTAGCAGACTTTTTTCTCGGTATTATTAACAGTGTCATTAAAAATAAATTTGCCTTTTTGAAGATTATTATTTTAGGATAAAATAGATCATGTTACGATATTCGTACCACCATAATAATAGAAAACTAAATTTTTGTATTCGGCAAACAACATATATAATTAACATATAAGGTTGGCAGCTCTAAGCACATTGCCATTTTTCTTTAAACTTTATTATGTGTTAAAAGTGATAACTAAAATTATATTTGAGAGATGTTGAATAAGCATTTGGAAAGTCGTGCAAAGAAACTTGTTGCTTCATTAATAACGTATCTCTTACAAGAACGTAATAATGTGGCCCTCTTATACCGTTGAATTCCGCCAGGAAGGTAATTTCCAGTTTCTTTTTAATTTGTTAATGTAAATGTATAAAATTTTACTTTAACGGGTTGCGGCAGCGTTAAATATTAGTATTTCAACAGTAGGTAAGCTTTACATCTCAGCTCATGAAATTATATTTTGACTACTCACACCAAAAACCGGGACATCATAAACCTGTTACTTGGGTTGATAACTTTACCGAGGCTGCTATTCAAAATACGATTTTTGAAATGTACAAAAAAAGTAAACCTAAATGCTTTTAATATAAAATATTTAAGCGTAAGATATATTTTGACATATTTAAATAACCTCGCTTTCAGAGCAACATGTAACCCTTTATCATTTATGACAAAAACGGAGAAAAGAAATTTTTAGGGGCAGTCTAGCGCCATTCTACACGGTCTTAAAAAATATAGGATTTAACTGGCAAAGAGATAATCTTCGAAGTGGTATTATGGAATTGAACGACTTTTCTTTCTTGGAATCATATCAGTACCTAAAACAACAAGTATTATATCAATTTGTGTTTTTTATGAGACGTGGATATTCTTAAATGATATTGATTTGCGACCTGTTAAAATTCTGGTAACATACTGGCAACACAGCACAGGTAGATATGACAGCATTCACGTTTATGACGTACAATGGAAGTTTCTTTAGAAGAACTATATGTAACGTTATCTGTTTTCTACATTACTCGAGTCTTCTAACGAACTCGCTCCTAACGTCGCTCTTTCACTCAAACTATTCTCTCATACAAGTTTGATTATGAGCATCTTAAATTCCCTAAGCAAACATGTATTGTAATTCTGTTTCAATGTACTCCCTCTTTTGCAAAAAAAATAATGTGGTAATATCTATTACCGCACTGGGAGCGATAATATCACTTAGTGCGGTAATAAATCTCTTAACAATACTCATATTAATTTGGTAAATAGTCTATAACAACATCGAAGAAAATAATGGTATTTTACAGTTCAGTAAGACGTTACGTCTTATCAAATATCGAAACGTGGGGCGTATCAGCATAGTGTGTTTTATTTCATGCTACATTTCATAATTTTTAAAATTGATAAAAATAAGTAAATAAAAATTAATCAAAGAATCTGGTAGCCTTTGTAAGAGACAACTTACTTAGCAATCCTTCAACCACTTGGTTTGATGTTTGTTGACATTTTAAAAATCCTAAAATGCGCAAATCAAGAGAAGCCACAGAGACACTTCTGCCTACAAAATTCGGAGACCGTTACAAAAATTAACTTCATATTTTTAATGAATGGAAATCAATCAATAATGCAAAGCAAGTTGATGAGGGTATAATGCTGATTTATTTGTTAGATTTGGTAAGTGTTTGAATATGTATAGTAATTATGAAGCTTTTATTAAAACGCCATTACGTGTACTTCAAGCAATGCTTTTTTTTCAATTTAGTTAAAAAAATACTCCAGGGCATCACTATGGTCTAAATATTCCATCACCCTTAATACCGCCTGCCTACGGGTGAACAATTATAGTACTCATATATAAACTTGCCACAGTTTTAAGATTTAAATAAAGAAATCGGAAAATCCTTTTAGGAGATAAAAGTTGAAGTAAGGGAGTACGATTACATTTATTATAGTTTATACGCTTTGAGATTTTAATAGAGGAATAAAATTGAACTCAAACTTCCCAAAATCATCCCCAACTCCTTGAGATATAAAATTCACTTACGTCACATAAGGATTGTTAAAAACCATAATATCCATTTCGAAGAACGGGATTCTCTGCTAGTTAATAATAAAATTGGGGTGGGATCCCCTATTACTAATTATTGCTTGTTGTATCAGCTTTGCAATCTTAATCCTCTCTAATGACATTTCTTGAAACTTTAAAAGTGGGATAAACATTGTTGACGAAATATCTTCGACTATGTTAGTTAGAAAGTTCACATGTCAAATACTGCTCTCCGTACTAGAAAGTAGTACGTTTAAATAGTTTTGAAGGTTTTTTCGTCTTTTAGACGAGGGAAGTAAAAGGTATGGTAAAACATTTTGATAATGGTGGTCCGTATAACAAAGAACGTGATAGTATATTAAAAGCAAATATGCTATTTTTAATAAGTATACTTTTAAATTTTTAATTAATTCATTTTGAAAATGTATCACGACCTCGGCATTATAAAAGAACGAGAGCAAAAAATTCCACCACAGAGCTTATTTGGTAAACAATGTTCCTGGAAGTAATCAACTAAATGCCAACAGACAAACACAAAAGAATACGACCCATTTATCATCGCAGCTCGTTATATGCTAATAAAATTAGACATTCGGCACGATCGCGTTTATCAAAATTAATGATTCCAGCATCAAAACCGTTAACGGAGCAGCTGGATTATACTAAAAACCAATAATTTCACAATTGATCGTTCAACAGGTCCGCCACGCAACTGCCCTGATAAAAACACATTAAAATGGTAATATCCGAAAAATTCAGCAGATGTAAAGCCCAGCATGTTTCAGAAGCGGACGCGTTTATTTTTGGTTTTGTTGCTGTAGATTTCCCCGTCTCTTTGCCTCTGAAAAATTTTATACTTGCAAATGGCCCATTGAAATGCAGATCCGGCTCAGACTGCATAGCGCAAACGATAAAAATATTCGCATAGAGCTTTCTCTGCAAAGTAGAACTGAAAAGGAAATCTTTGCAAGAACTGGCACAGATACTTTATTTCTAAATAAATGAGGCGAAGTGCGCGGTAAGAAAATTAAATAAAGCTGATATACTTTTATTGCCATTCATATACCAAGAATCGTGGGTGATAAAATTACAAATAAATCTACTAACTACACAGTTATTACGTATAATTCTTCACTGCATTCATAGAAGATGTGAAAGCAGATTCCACATATCTCCATCATGTTCTGGTAGTATAAAAAATGTGAGGCTCTACATTATACAAAATCAGCAATCCACTAGCGAGATTATTATATTTATTGCCCAATTTTTGAACGTTAAACTTCTTGCAGGACACCATTTAAATCGGATACCGTTATTATTATAATCGTTTTACTAGTGACCGCTGACGTCGGCATTTCATAAGACCATCGGACTTCAAATTTCTCTATTCCATTTACTAAAATTATTATTCAGCAATTTGCTTTTCATATCTTTTCGTACATCGTTCAACAAATCTGGAATTGATGCCATATCTTAATTCAGTTTTATTTGACGCAAAACCTTAAAACTAAGTAAAAAAGGGAACTTACTGAAATTTTTCTCGCAGATTCTATTTCTTCGTACCTTCACGGTATTCATTCAAACTGTGCTTAGGATAACAAGATTTGTTACTGTTTTGCATTTCGCTTTAAATGTCTGTGATAGGTTCCTTCCATCATTAAACCGTAATACTCCTGGCGTAAACCGATGTACGATATTATTATCAGGCATTTCTTTCAACGACCTATAAATCTCACTAATACTTTGTTACAGTATCAAACTGTTTTAACGACACTCACGCGTGAGTGCCAAATACTTAAAACATGTCCGTGAAACGTCTACACTTACCCTGGAAACCGCACAAAACAGACTAAAGGCCACGGCTTGATACGCTCAAAAAGATGGGCGTGGTACTAGAAACGGTACACCACAGGGCAAGCGTGACGGTAAGTATAGGGTGTTACCAAATAAATGGGCGCCACAAGATTCAATCGGGGTAACGCACGCTTAACCGAACCTTGAAGGCGAAACGGAGCGGGATACTCGAGTACAAAAACTCTGGAGACCACAGTGTAGCAACAAGCGCGCCGACCTACCTGCAACGCTTATTAACCGCTTCCATGTCTCACCTTACATCAATCTTGACACAGTGACTAAGTCACCCTGTAAACAAGTATGCACAAATACAAGGGATAATCATAAGTCAAATACAGTAAACAGATCTATTAGGCCAAACTCATGGCTGAAAATTACAACGGTGCCGACGTGGTCAGCGTACACAACAAACTCGCATCATATAATGGGCTAAGCCTAAAAGAAATAAAACCCAGCTAGGGACTCCTTATCTAAAAATATTACTCGACCCTGTATGAGTAAAACAACGTATAATCGGCGTCGCCGACTGGCAGCAAAACCATAAATGGACAATTTCCAAGATATTGCCGGGCTCGTAACACAATGGTTAAAATTTAGCAGTGAGTGTACAACGCCTTGATAAGGCGGCGGATAGCAAATATGCTTAATTTAATACATGTAAACGAACCGGCTGACGGCAAAATATGATTCAAAGATCGCGCCCAGCTTGTAACACAAAGATTAAATTTATAAATGAGTGTACAACGCTTTGATTAGGCGGCGCCCAGCAAATATGCTTAATTTAATACATTTAAACGGAGCGGCTGACGGCAAAACATGCACGATTATTATACAAATATAAGAGCGCACTATACCTTCGATGTTGGCGGATTGGCCTCGGTGCGAAGCTTTGATTACAGTAGGCGGACAGCACCAATCGCTATAGCTGTCGTTCGACGTGATGTAGGTGGAAACCTGCTACGTCCAATGAGTCCCCTATTTACTCGGGAAGAATTGTGCAGCGCCCCCTTGGCGGCCACAAAAACCTGCGAGGCCGTTAATTACATCACTCGTAGATGAGATCCCGAACCGGAAACGGAACAATTAGCCAGACCGGCCTCCAACAATGATTATAAGCGGCACACCCTGCCACTTGCATTGCTCGCCGAGAACCGACTCCTCGAAAACACTCCAAGCCACCTTATCGCGTTTGCTGGCTAGCCAATCACAACGCAACTCGCAACAGGCTTGACAGATCGCTATCGGTAGAGTGCGATAGAAGTTAGAATTATTTTGGAAGATGTCCTGCTTGCTCCCATTGACTGTGTATTGAAAATGCTGTAAACCAGCGCTCTTAAACGCGACGGGACGAAAACAGCTGCACATACGACGACATAGAGATTAGAGCACTTCCGTTAAACCTTTTAGAAAACCAAAAGCTACGTGCGTATTAGATTTTTTTTATGCAAATAGCTGAAGTGTTACACAACAAATTATGACGGCAAAAAAACCTATATACAGGCAGACTCGGCACCTTTGTACAGAAAACTGCTCCAAATAGTCACAAACCTATTAAATTTAAAAGAAAAATAAAATGACCTGACAACTTTTTCATAACAAAGTCTCAATTTTAATAGACGAACAATGATCTCTTCATAAATATTAATTTAAAAAATTATTTTCGTTTAGACGTAAAAATTATGTGAAATCTTTACTAACTAAAAACTGAAAAAACCTACTGCTAACAATAATTATATCTCGTTTTACACATTAATTTAATATGGTGCCTTCTGTAGTCGCATGTGCCATAATTCTGCAACTGCCTTCCAACTGATAAAATAGTAACTATAATTGCGTTTGAAAATACGGTAGTATTAGAAATGTGAATTAAATTTTAAATGGGAGCGATGTACCTTGCATAAAACTATGCAATATTTAACAGCGACTACCCAATAAATTATTGCCATAGACATCCACGAATGAAGTAAATAAATACTACATTAAAGCTTTGTTCAAATACTGTAAGAAGTTGTATGCGAAGTCACTCGAAACCTGACGTGATATTTTTTATGTGACGTTTGAATCATTTCCGGATTTAAAATTTTCACTTGTAATTACATTATAGTGCAGCTCTAATTTAATTCAGCAATTCCCTGTGGTACAAAACTAAATTTAAATACAATTAATCAATGGCTCATTAGTAATATATTGCTATGGACACAGTTTAGAAGACTCATATTTTAAATAATAATTATTAGTAATTTATAACATAACCAACAAAACAGATATTTATTGTAAACATTTCCAGAAGATGTAATTTAGATTTCAGATTTATCATAAAATAGCAGGCCTTGTAAATAATTGACAGTAAGGTAGTTTTAGAATAGCATTATTTTTGTGTAAAAACAAATTAAAATTAAAGTAGGCTAGGCATTTCATGCAACTAAAACAAAACTGTAAACAAGAATTGGGGGCAACTTCTTGAAGAGTTCAGTTGTGTTTTGCGAAGCTCCCCAATAAATAATATTTTAAGTGCGAATAAATAACCAAGTTTACCAAAAAGTTGTGTTTTTATTGAGAAAGTATGCCCAGGGTGGTTTGTGGATTTTCCTTCTTATTGTCCTACCGCAACAAGTAGAACGAGGGATCATTTGGTCGGTGCGAGCCAGAGTATTTCAAAGTGATTTGACGGAGGTCCAGCCAATTTCGTAAGTGCCTGTCCAGGTGTATAAGTGAGCAGTGTACGTGTGGTGCCCCCCGATTTGGCAAAAGCCATTCGAAAGATCATCGAGTTGCAGCCGACATCGAGGTGAAAAGTAGAACCGATTCGTGCCTTGTTAACAGCGGGCCGGTAACAATATTTTGTCCTGAGCATCGTAGGACCTTTATCGAGGCTGCAGGTACACCGAGATAATCTTAGAAGCATCAAAAGGTCAGATTTTACCAGCTAAAAAGTGTCTTTTGTGATTTTGTTTGAGTGGCGTAGGTTTGCATTTAACTTCCGGTAGTGGCGTCAGTAGAAGTGCTTTGTTTCGTGACGTGGTATACTTACTTTCAATTTTTCTCGCATAGTAACAGCGTTTATTGCGTGGAGATAAACAATTTAAATACGGAGCTGAGCTTGTTTACATATTTTCAATACCAGGGAACCATCTTGGAATTAATGACGGTCCCATCAGACAGAAATATCAAAAAGAAAATTCCCGTCAGTTAAATAGCGAGAACACAGAGTGCGCACAAATAAATGCGTAATCAGACCTTAAATAATTTATAATAGCAAGTTAACAATTTAATTTTGGATGTAGCAACCTAACCTTCTTAAGATTTATTTAATTAATAAAAAAAAATAGAATAAGAAATATTAGCCGGCACTTTACAAAACCCGATAAATTTAGAGTAATTTAATTAACCGAGGCAATTAAATGTACAATAACAATACATAATGAATATATACTTCAAAGTTTATATTTGCTCGAAATCTGTATCTTTTCTACATACCTAATTTCGAAAATTGCTTTGTAAACGTTATCTCAAATTATGTTCAGGGAATTGGAATTGGAAAACCTTTCAAATTTACTTTTTGAAACTACAACAAATCTGTTTCGCTCTTCTAAAAACATATGTATCTAGTAGTTACTATTTTACTTACGTCACATTTATCATTTTGAAGGATCTATGTTAGACTTAGTTTCCGAATTCGCTTAATTGCAGAAATGGAGTACTCAGTCCGGGAAATTAATAGAAGTTAAATTCGCCCAATTCCCGATATAAATACTCAATTACAGTACAGTCTAGAATACATATGCGATTTCTTACATTTTTTGTCACCGCCTACTGTTTCTTAGTTTTTACTGATGTAATATCGAAGACCTCTCATTCCCATTGCCTCTTTTACCTTTGTTTTTCATGTTGTATGTAGACGTCCTTCTTCTTTCTCCTGCAATCTAAAGCCATCTGGTGTTTTGCATTCTTCCAAGATGTCCGTACCATAGTGCCATCTCTGTCTATTTTGTCCAAAGTGCTTTGCATTTATTTTTTGCATAATTATTTCATTGCGCACTCTGTCCATTCTCGACACTACACAGCTTCTTCATAGAAAATCAATTTCAAGTGCTTGTAGTCTTTCTTCTGGTGTCTTATCCAATATACATACTTTGCATCCGTCAGTAGATACGCTTTTCGTGATTGCTCTGCATATTTTTGTTTGTTTCTCTGGTTGTTTCCTTGATCCATCGCTCAAAATTCAGTAGTTGTATAGCCCTTCTTCTTTGTTCTATTGTATTTGTAATTCCTTTCCCAACAATACATTTATTCCGACCGTCCATCGGGTTTTTAAACTTAAATAAACTGCTCAAGTACAGGTCTAAAGAGTAGCTTCAGCACTGCGAAAACATTAAGGGCCGGTTGCAGAAAGCAATGTTAAGTCTCGTGTTAGCTAACATCGCGTCAAAGTGAACAAAATCGCATCAAATCTCAAATCTTTATGGTAACTAATACATTAGTAAACAAAATTTGATGCGATTTTGTTCACTTTGACGCGATGTTAGCTAACACGAGACTTAACATTGCTTTCTGCAACCGGCCCTAAGTATTATAGTGCACCCAGAATGTGTAGTTCAAAACGTGACCACCGAACTTCTGTAGATGGCGCCAAGTGGACAAGCCGCCACTGTGCTACAATGCTTGGAAATTTTGCAAAGTGGAAAATCGCCACCTTTCGCCAAAACCAAATAGCGCATGAAGGTGCTCGGGACCTTAGCAACAACTTTGCCCCCTTTCAAAATTTCGATATCTGTAGCCGTTCGAAAGTTACAGGCGATCTAGACAGACAGACAGACAGACAGACAGACGGACGGACGGACAAAACGTTCGCATAAGTACGCTAAAGCTACTAATAAGACGTATCGTACGCCTCAGTATTTTAATAATCAAATGCCTTGTTGGTTCAACTACTTGGCTTAGTATACATGAAATCCTTTAATGGCCCAGTCGTGGTTGCCAAGGTCCAATACTTGCCAAAGATAAAAGTGGTCTGCTCCCGTGATGTTCTTGGACTAAAACTGACGGATTTCTACAGCCATAGCCGCTTCTCCGTTCCCACTTTCAAATCTCTTCACTCTAGGGTTATTTCTTCGGTCAAATCCCTAATTGACATTGCCTGTTCTATGTCATCCCGCCAGCTCAGCCTCATCTTCCTCTTTTCATCTGCTTTGGTGGTATCCAAGTTAACGCTTGATTGCTTCCTGATTTCAAAATGCAAAATCATAAAAAAACTAAAGAAAATAGTTTTGCATCTTAGAACAATCTACGTCGTATATAGCTTAGGGCTACTCCCATGTACGTTTAAATCGTACATAAAACAACACCAGAACAGAACATCAAAATAATTGTCGTTAAAAGTACAAACGTTAAAATGACGGAAGCCGGTGCTGGCTTAACCCGGTCCTGTCCATGCTTGCATGTATAAGAACCCATCACAATTCGCGGACGTAAGTGCATTTTATTTAAAAATTACCGCGATTTTCACAGTAAAGCATTTGACTGTCCCAATATGCGGACTGTTGCGTTACATGCCAAGCTCACACTGGATTGCGTCATTCAAACCGTAAACGGCAAGGTCTTGGAAATTTACCATAGGCGATACTTAGGGAAATCCCTGATTGTTGCTATGGTGCCTCAATGACGTCTCTACTAGAAACGTCACGAATATACCTGGCTGCTTTGCAAATGGTGTACTGACGGCACAGGATAAAAATGGCGTTTGCTGTAAGCGCAAATGCTGCCTGGTTGCACACAAACCTTGAGACAGCAAATAATTTATTGCAAAGTTCTCGAACCGCTTTCTATGGCACTCTTCACCTGGAAATAGTTACGTCGCCGCTTCTATTTCCCCGTAGAGGTTCACGTGCAGATCTGCTTTGCAAGGGAAGGGATCGAAGAGCACAGTAACTCAACGTGTAAACCACGCTTTTCTTCCTGATAAAGCTCCTTACAAAAATGCGCGAAACGTTGAGTTCTACGACCTCAATAATGACACGGTCCATTCCCGAAAGTCGTTTGTTACCTGATGGCAATGACCGTGAAAGCCTCTGAAATCACCATAAATAAATGTTGATATTTTCATTTTGTTTTCAATTGGCGAAGTCATCAATTTTGGTAAACAGGACTCGAAAAACTTTCACATTCTTGAACGTAATATTTATTTGTTACCTAGGCCGCAAAAATACTTTTTGGCGTACCAAGTAATGTTTAACCAGCGAGACAAGGTCGAGTCCGCCAGAATATTCCCAGGGAGCCAATCATTTCGCGAACGTGGCATAAACAACATTTTTTGTGCAATTGCAATCCATATTATAATCTAAAACACATTACTAAGTTTTTGTGTTACCGTGCCATTAAGTTTGCGGCCGCGAAAACCGTTTTCGCGGCCGTTACTAATAAAAACAAATTTTCCAGGCGTAATTTCACAAAGAAAGTATTTTGCGTCCAGGGATGTTTGAATTAATTTATTGAATAAAATGGATCAATATATTCCTATGATATGATTTGAGATAAATAGAAATAAGGGTGTAAAACTAACAGCTTATACATTAATAGAATTATAAATGAGCGAAGTAAAACAAAACGCTTACACGCTAGTGATTTTGTAATGATCATGTATTGGCCTCTCATTAAACAAGAGAATCTAAAACAGAATTATTTAAGTTATGTGTTAATAATTGTGACTTAAAAGGATTTACCTACGCAAAAATTGAGCTGACGTTTTGAAATTAACATAAAGTTAAACGATTAAGCATTATTGATCTATTAAAATTAATAGGTAGATATGTTTAATAAAATGTATTCCATCCTAATAATGCAATGCCAGGTGTTAAATTACACTCAGAATTGTGATTCATTGAAAATACTCTGCCGAAATTTTAACCTATTGTTCGAGCAGTGACAGTTGCAATCTGAACATGCATCATACTAGTAAAATATAACAAAGGATGTATTGAAATAGTTTCACTTACTTGAGTTAGGACATGTGATAGCAATTTGGACTAACCTGGAATTTCGAAAGATGCGTTTTATTAGAAAAGTCACTCATAACCTAAAAATAATAGCTTTGAAAGGTTACGTTGACAGCAGTTTTTGTTAATTAGATCATTATAGATTATTATTAATTAATTGGTCGCTGTAGCGATGATGACAATTAAGGGTTGTCGACAAAAAAAATGATGAGACTGGTTCGTTTCCACTTAGCTCCTTCAATTCTTCATTCTTCATTCTTCATCTATTGTAAAAGTGTTAATTTAAACCGTCGTATTATTTATTACCACGCACTGTGAAGTGATATAGAATCGTGTAAAAGCAAATTTAACCAGTGTTTGAACTAGCCGTTAAACAATTTCCTACTAAAGCAATCTAAAAGTTGTTTACTGTGCAGCTAAGGGCAATGGGGAGATATCAGGACTGGAGTCAGCCAATTCAGCCAGATATAAGCAGTTCAGAATAGTTGGAGTTGTGCTAACAATCGTACATTTTTCACTGAGAGGGGCAGCAACACAGAAAGCAGCGTAGTCTCGAATCGTGAGTGCGTTAAAACTATTTTCTGTACAGAAGCGACGTAAAACGGTAGAGCTCAGATACATTTAGGTAAAGAAAAATGCACGTTTTTAAATAAAATTAGTATAATTCTTGTAAAAGTTCTTTGCAGTACTTTTATTTACTGAAAGTTAAAGATAACGTAATTTGATTTGTTGACTAAAATATAAAAATTGGCATAGCGACCACATTATTAATAAATTTTAATTATGTCGATGTGACTACTCAAATTATTAATTTACCTCACTAATAAATTAATGTTTTTGCCCTACTTGTGATTGATTTATTTGAGTGCATTCAGATAATTCGTACTGTATTAACATTCAATTATGCTAGTAACCCGAGAAAAGAGTCGGATTAACGCAGTTAATACTAACATATGCTCAATAGGATGCTAAGGTGAGTTATAAATTTAAATAAATTTGTGCAAGCACAAAAGGAACGTTCCAGAGTTATAATCCGAATCCGGAACAAGTTGAGCATTGTACCGCCAAACGTAAGCATCTAAAGCATCAGCCTCTACATCGCAAGATAAAAGAACCGTAAGGTTACGTTTTTATTATCAAGCTTATCACAGCAATAATTATTTTGGCTAGCTTTCGGTTCGCCAAAGAATCTCTCATTTTTATCAGAAAAGTAGCATCTCACATTCTAAATATAAAAATAACTTAATTTTTTACTTTCTTTCTTCTTATAATGGGGCCAGTTTAAATAGAAGTACTTAAAAGATCGCAAAAGCATTTCAACGAAATGGCGAGAAAGAAAAGGTGCGCAGTGACGCCGCTCACGAGCGAGGTAGAGGGATTATGTTACATTGCTAAAACAGTGAAACGCCGATGTGCAGTACAATTTTTCTCCCAGATCAGCCCCAGAGCAAAATATTAGTTACGCCACTGCGTAAGCCGCACGGTTACTTACGTAAGAATTGCCGATCATTGAGCTACTAGTGCAGCAATAGATAAAAGAAGAAGATATGCTTGTGAGCTTTGATATAAAATCATTATCCAGTACTAGAAACACTAAACCACGTTCAACGCAGCGTCTGAAAGGCGCTACAGTAGATGCTAAACTGCAATGAATAACTGTATTTTCTGTGGGCTAACAACTTCCGCAAACAAAAAAGTGGAACTGCCATAAAATCACCAATATCACCTCTTATTATCATTATCTTTACGGAGACGTTCCAAAAATAAAAGATGCGATTTGAACGATTCCGATACGTCGTTATACTTTCCTTATATGACCTCATGGAAAAGTTGCATTCAACGAATACCTGAGCTACCTAAATAAGCAACAATAAAGCACTAAGTTTACGACGGAAAAGAAAACAAATGGACGCTTACCTTTCCTCAATGTATCGGTAAATAAAGAATGAAAACCAACATTGATTACGTTCCGAACATCATCTATCACAAAAGAGATCCTTTGTCAGGACGCTTGTCTATCACGTAGACTATGCGAGGCACTTACAACGTAGAAGAAAGCATATCAAAAATGCTTTGTATAATGACTACAATACACGTAATGAATCAAATAAAGCAATTAAAAAACTAAAGGGAAAAGAGCAAAAACAACAACCTGAGAAATACCTGATTTTCCCTACATAGTTGGAGTCACAGATATATTAAAGAATACCTTGGGTAGAAGAAAAATGTTTTACACGAAGTTGAGGTTATACGACGTAGTTTGTACTTTAAATGAACCTTACTCTCTTCTGTTAAGGGAAAATACAATTTACTACAACACAACGCGTATAAAACCTAAAGTGTAATAAATATCTAATCTTAATTTAATGCACTGGTTCAATAAATACAAAATATAGTCTTGTTTAGTTATCCGTTGGAACACGTATTGTGATAATTTGCCTCTACAAACAAAACGAGTATCATACTTCTGTAGGAGATTGTTAGCCAAAAAGTTTATTAAAAGACAGATTGTGTTGTTGTTACCTCGTGGTTTATTCTGACTGTTTAATCGTTAATATATAACCTCAATCATGAATGATTGCGTAAAACTCTTCATATTTTTGTCTACTTAGACGATACCTACTTGCATTGTGGCTTTATTAAGTCACATGCCAATTTGTAAATTTTTAATATAAACCTTTTTGGAAGCCATCTTGGTAAGCTTTGATACATTTTATACATGTTCACTTAATCTAATTTTTAACACTTGTATTGTAGTTTAATATGCAAATTAATCATTTATGAAGAAGCCACCTAAAGTGGCGAAATGTAAAATAATCTGTTAACAATTATTATGTGACGTTTGGACCACGAGGTAACAACAGCACAACCTGTTTCTGAATAAACTTTTGGGCTAACAATCTCCTACAGAAGTATTATTTTCCGAATCACCAAACATCTTTTACTTATTATAAAATGAGTATCATTCGATAAAAATTTCAGTAAGTTGGTCATTAGTAGAAATATTTTATAATAAAATCTATAAAATAGTAGTCAGGTAACTGTACTCACTCATATTATATACATTTTCCAAAGAGAGTAGTCCTGGAATTCGAACTCCGCGCTCCCAGAATATTTCGAACCCAGTTTATAGTCCACCGCTCGGATCCCCGGGGTGCAGCCGCTTGAACAACTGAGCCACGACCGTCTGGAATTGTACGAGTTTCTGCTGAGTTACAAAAACACCATACTATTCTATCCCGTTTGTGATGTTTACCTTGTATCTGTCCTATTTTTGCCAATGATGAATCCTGAGCTATGTGCAAATGATTACTTTTATCTATTTCTCAGTTAAAGCAAAACTAAACAAAATTATATATTTTTAAGGTGCTCACCCTGTATATATTTCTCTGAAATGTTCTAGGTTTAATGCCAAGTAGATATAACCTGCATGAAAAATATCGTCTTCCTTCAAAAAATAGTTTTTGAGTTATACCGCCAACAGACAGACAAAAGACGGAATTAAGAAAACCTGTTTTTCGTCATCTAGAGGCCCTGAAACAGAAAGATCTGAAGATATCTCGGAAAGTGATTTTTTGTGATTACAGTACTTCATTCGTCTTTTAGACTAGGGAAGTAAAAGACAAGTAAATGATGCTTATAACAAAACTTTAGAATATTGCTGTAAGAGCCTTTACAGTTTTTAATACGGGTACCTAAGGAACACAGAAATTTAAAAAATAAACACCATAATCTTATAGCCTTCCAAGTTTGCAAGAACAAATATTTTTATTCATCCTCGTTAGTTAGCACAAAACCTGTTTTGCGGTACAAAAAATGTAAATATTGTGATAGTTGCAGAATAAGACTGCCTATTTATTGTTAAAAAAAATAATTACTAGATAGGAAGGTATTTTGGATGGAAAAACTATCTAATTATTTAAAGTACAAGGGTGAAATCAATCAGAAAATAAAACAGAATAGCTATACAAAAATAATGTTCTAAAAAATAAATTAAAAAATTGTTATCTTTCAATTAAAATGAATGGTTATTGAAGTTAACAAAGAGCAATTTATAATTAAAAGGTAAATAATTAGAACAAACTCTAAGATAGTCTGAAATAATATGAAAGTTATAATCTGAATTAATATATGAATAAGTTACTTGGAATTTGTCAGATTAATTAAGAAAATATACTGTATGTAGTTAAAAGTAATTCAGGATGTTAGTTTTAAAACATTGTATTAAAATTGAGGATTGCTATAGTGAATTTTATTATTGAGCAGAACAACTTATTTTGATTTCTAAAATGTGAACATAATTATTTTGTATCGATTTAAATCATAACTCTATAATAAAGCAGAACAATTCCCAAGGTCAAACATATCAACTCGTGGTCTATGTGCAGTTACAATTGTGGGCGTGGTCTTGATATTAGCAGCGTTGCCAGACCTGGTACAATTCTACGAATCTGGTACATTCTGAAACCGTTTCTGCAAAAGTATATTTTTAAAATATTTCTGGTACATTTTCATCCTCATTTATTAGATTAGACAAAACTGTCAAAAATAAATTAGCAGATCAGCCAGGCAAAGCGGAATTGGCAGACAAAATACGGCGTCAATCTTATTTATTTCGTACAGTATCCTCATTTAATTCTAAGAAATTGCAACTAAAGCAAGAGAATAAATTTTCGTAGAAGTGTATTATCGTGTCATACCAGCTTAAATAAACATTAATACTACAAACATAGTGTTTAGTGTTATGTTGTTTTCCTTTAATTATTGTACAATATTTTGAGGACGTCTGACAACACTGTTATTTCACGCACAACAAGGAGGCTGTGAACAGTTGACGCCATAACATAACCTGCTATAGTAGAATTCCATCTGAGCTCACAAATAATGGAAAAATAGATGAATTACGTAGTTTGAGGAGAAAAAAGTGGATTGCTGCTCTCAAAAGGACTGATTTGACACAAGCAAAAATTAAATATGGTCGTATTTGTTCAAGACATTTTATAACAGGCAAGTAAATTTTCCAATTCAGAAATTACGATGGCTTGACTGCTAGAGCGAACGAATTTATTTAGGCAAACCAACAGACAAAATACGGCGTCAATCTTATTTATTTCGTACAGTATCCTCATTTAATTCTAAGAAATTGCAACTAGAGCAAGAGAATAAATTTTCGTAGAAGTGTATTATGGTGTCATACCAGCTTAAATAAACATTAATACTACAAACATAGTGTTTAGTGTTATGTTTTCCTTTAATTATTGTACAATATTTTGAGGACGTCTGACAACACTGTTATTTCACGCACAACAAGGAGGCTGTGAGTGTGAACAGTTGACGCCATAACATAACCTGCTATAGAATTCCATCTGAGCTCACAAATAATGGAAAAATAGATGAATTACGTAGTTTGAGGAGAAAAAAGTGGATTGCTGCTCTCAAAAGGACTGATTTGACACAAGAAAAAATTAAATATGGTCGTATTTGTTCAAGACATTTTATAACAGGCAAGTAAATTTTCCAATTCAGAAATTACGATGGCTTGACTGCTAGAGCGAACGAATTTATTTAGGCAAACCAACACAACTTAAGGATACAGATAACCCAGACTAGATACCTTCGCAACACCTTGGTTACGGATCTGCAATGTTAGTACGCGACGGTTGTTCATATCCTGTAATGGTTTATATACATGGTGGCGGTTTTGTTAGAGGAGCTTCGAATTTATTTCAAGGACACATTTTGGGTACGTTTTACAAAGTTGTGGACTAGGAGCGTTAGGTAATCGTAAAGCTAAATTGTTCTCGCAATATGAACATGACTTTTCTTGTAGGTTTTCTTAATACAGGCGATGTTAATTCACCTGGGAACTATGGTATTCTTGATCAAGCAATGACATTAAAATGGGTGTATGACAATTTGGAATAATTCAATGGCGATCGAAATTCCACTATTTTATTCGGTCCTGGAGCGGGAGCTGGGCTTCTTATGGTTGCCCCAGATACCAGGTATATGTTGGTATTTTAGAATCACTATATGGTGTTTTATTTAAATTTTATTTCAGAGTGCATCGGCAGTAGCTGATTGGGCATTAATAGTGGATATTTTGAAAAGAAACTACCGAATATTTATTAAAAACTGGAAAATTTTATCAAAGCCTAAGGTACATATCTAATGTAACTATATGGGAAGCGTCAGATTTTGTTTGTAAGTTATTTAGTGGAATTTCATTATGTGTAGTTATTTTTTGTGTGTTAACAGATAAAAATGAAAGTTTGGGACTCGATCGCATATAGTGAATCAAGATTTTTTCGATCAAAAGATTAGGGATATTGTGTTACGATTTAATTATACTTTAAATCCCAATGGCACATATGAAGCAATTACATACAGTGTGTCCCAGATGGAGTGGGATTGCATGGCTAACTTTCTTATCATTGAAGATGGAGATTTGGTTAAATGGACAATGTTTTGCAGTTTCATATTATGCTGATTTAATATCTGTTTGAAAAAGTTCAAAATGTCGAACCAGTCAAAACTAAAAACTGTCATTTTCTTGTATGTCAAATATCTTTGTAAGTATAAGAGATACGAAAAAAAGTAATACCGATGGGGCCACAATTATACCGTGTGTCCCACAGGAGGACGCACCATAGGGATAACCAAATAAAATAGAAAGATCGGCTAATGCTGTGCTCGCCGGCAGGCTAAAACGTTGTTTTCTGGCTTCCGACTCGCCACTGTATGAAACAATATTGTTATAAATGGTACAAGAAAAGGATCGGTGGTCATAGCACTGGTTGATATTTATATTTTATTAGCATTATCTTATCTCTATGGTGCGTACTCCTGTGGACACACGGGATATAACAGCAATGAGATAACATGAACAAGAAAAATAACTCATATTGCTCGAGTAAGAAAGAGATAAATATAGTAGCAAATATTCAAGAAGGCTTGACGCTTAATTTAATTATGACATATGTTAACTAAACATGCCTACTAAAATATTTTTTTCGTATGGCCATCTCTTTCTTACTCAAGCATTCTATTTTGTTATTCATGTTATCTCATTGCTGTTATATACCGGGTGTCCGTTCTTAAAGTCGAACATAGGCGAATAACATTGTATTGAACGTTTTTGCCGATTCCTGCTCGCCAATTCAACTTACAGGGAAGGTAATGGTATCAATGGAAAGATAAAATTATTACGCATCAAATGATACCAATAATAATATTCAAGATGCGATTTTTATTTTAAAATTTTAATTTAAAACTTGGGAATTTTAAATATATTATGCCAAGTTCGATAGCATTTGTCAAAAAATTGGTATTTAGTTGGCTTAAATCAGATATTTTCTGTCAACGTCTGTTAAAATTATCTACAGAAAAATTAATTATTTCAATGAACAACGAGTGAATGCACAGATGTTAATTGCCTATGTTCGACATTGAGAATGGACACCCGGTATAATTATGGTCCCTTCCATATTTGATTTTTAGGTTACTAAATAGAATTTTTACTTCCTTTTACAATAAAGGAGGTATTGGATTCACCCCAAAAATTTGAAATTAAGTTTTCAATAGATCTTCACGTTTTAGAGTCCCCTGATCCCAAAAAACATATTTTTTTTCATTGGTCTGTCTGTCTGTCTGTCTGTGTGTCTGTCTGTCTGTGAACAGAATATCTCAAAAACGAAAAGAGGTATGGAGTTGAAACTTCATATATCAAGTTTTGTGTACTATGTAGAAGCGACAGCAAGCTTTTTAAGAACATCGCATAACCAGAAGTATGGTGTTTACTCTTGTGGTTTTTTTTTAACTTTAAATTTTTATTACATTTTTTATGTGTATTGATGTGAGATAAGTGATTTTCCAGTTGAATACTTTTAAAATGGGTTTCTTTTGTTTTTTTTCTATTTTTTTTATTAACTCCTATTTTAAATAGAACACCCGGTATATTATTACATTTTTGAATTCAGCTAAAATTCTAGAGAAAATTTGTCTCTTCACCTAATGCTCTATTTTGTACCGTTTTCGTAAAATTTGTAATTTTTGAAAATTTTTGACAAATGCTTAAAAATTTAAAATCAAATTTTTGGCTAATTATAAGATCACTGTTAAAGGAAGTTGTGTGCGTGTATCACACCAGATTTTTTATTCTCTTTTCAACGATGTAAGATAACATATGATTGACTAAAAAATACCAGTAAAATTAATTGTTTTTACATTTTAATCAAGTAGGCTTACATGGATCAAAACAAAATTAGGTGAAATTTATTTTACAAAACCTTGAGTGTACTTCCAAAATTCATCTTAGTCTAGGAAAGTACTTCCAAAAAGTTACTAAACCAAATAGGTTACGGGGTATGACATTTATTTATCAACTGTCATAAATGTTATAACTTAACTACCTTTAAGGATGTTAAACAAATACTCTGTTGGATACTATTGATGTATTTTTATTACTTTTTATAAAAGTTCAGGCAAGAATTTCTAGAATAATATGTACTTTGACACTGAAATAATGAGATTTATTAATTGTCATTGATTGTCATGTTTAAATTCAAAGTCGCCTTTATGCAGGTGTGGAAACAAAAATACAGAATTCCTTGCACAAAAATTGTATGTACAGTCGTGTGCAAATAAATCTGGGACAGTGCTTTTTTCACATGCAGATTGAGTTAAGAATTTGAAGAATATTTCCATGGATTTCCTCTTATCAGAGAGAGTTACGGGTTTCATAGTCTAGGAACGTACTTCCAAAAAGTTACTAAACCAAATAGGTTAGGGGTATGACATTTATTTATCAACTGTCATAAATGTTATAACTTAACTACCTTTAAGGATGTTAAACAAATACTCTGTTGGATACTATTGATGTATTTTTATTACTTTTTATAAAAGTTCAGGCAAGAATTTCTAGAATAATATGTACTTTGACACTGAAATAATGAGATTTATTAATTGTCATTGATTGTCATGTTTAAATTCAAAGTCGCCCTTTATGCAGGTGTGGAAACAAAAATACAGAATTCCTTGCACAAAAATTGTATGTACAGTCGTGTGCAAATAAATCTGGGACAGTGCTTTTTTCACATGCAGATTCAGTTAAGAATTTGAAGAATATTTCCATGGATTTCCTCTTATCAGAGAGAGTTACGGGTTTCATAGTCTAGGAACGTACTTCCAAAAAGTTACTAAACCAAATAGGTTAGGGGTATGACATTTATTTATCAACTGTCATAAATGTTATAACTTAACTACCTTTAAGGATGTTAAACAAATACTCTGTTGGATACTATTGATGTATTTTTATTACTTTTTATAAAAGTTCAGGCAAGAATTTCTAGAATAATATGTACTTTGACACTGAAATAATGAGATTTATTAATTGTCATTGATTGTCATGTTTAAATTCAAAGTCGCCTTTATGCAGGTGTGGAAACAAAAATACAGAATTCCTTGCACAAAAATTGTATGTACAGTCGTGTGCAAATAAATCTGGGACAGTGCTTTTTTCACATGCAGATTCAGTTAAGAATTTGAAGAATATTTCCATGGATTTCCTCTTATCAGAGAGAGTTACGGGTTTCATAGTCTAGGAACGTACTTCCAAAAAGTTACTAAACCAAATAGGTTAGGGGTATGACATTTATTTATCAACTGTCATAAATGTTATAACTTAACTACCTTTAAGGATGTTAAACAAATACTCTGTTGGATACTATTGATGTATTTTTATTACTTTTTATAAAAGTTCAGGCAAGAATTTCTAGAATAATATGTACTTTGACACTGAAATAATGAGATTTATTAATTGTCATTGATTGTCATGTTTAAATTCAAAGTCGCCTTTATGCAGGTGTGGAAACAAAAATACAGAATTCCTTGCACAAAAATTGTATGTACAGTCGTGTGCAAATAAATCTGGGACAGTGCTTTTTTCACATGCAGATTCAGTTAAGAATTTGAAGAATATTTCCATGGATTTCCTCTTATCAGAGAGAGTTACGGGTTTCATAGTCTAGGAACGTACTTCCAAAAAGTTACTAAACCAAATAGGTTAGGGGTATGACATTTATTTATCAACTGTCATAAATGTTATAACTTAACTACCTTTAAGGATGTTAAACAAATACTCTGTTGGATACTATTGATGTATTTTTATTACTTTTTATAAAAGTTCAGGCAAGAATTTCTAGAATAATATGTACTTTGACACTGAAATAATGAGATTTATTAATTGTCATTGATTGTCATGTTTAAATTCAAAGTCGCCTTTATGCAGGTGTGGAAACAAAAATACAGAATTCCTTGCACAAAAATTGTATGTACAGTCGTGTGCAAATAAATCTGGGACAGTGCTTTTTTTCACATGCAGATTCAGTTAAGAATTTGAAGAATATTTCCATGGATTTCCTCTTATCAGAGAGAGTTACGGGTTTCATAGTCTAGGAACGTACTTCCAAAAAGTTACTAAACCAAATAGGTTAGGGGTATGACATTTATTTATCAACTGTCATAAATGTTATAACTTAACTACCTTTAAGGATGTTAAAACAAATACTCTGTTGGATACTATTGATGTATTTTTATTACTTTTTATAAAAGTTCAGGCAAGAATTTCTAGAATAATATGTACTTTGACACTGAAATAATGAGATTTATTAATTGTCATTGATTGTCATGTTTAAATTCAAAGTCGCCTTTATGCAGGTGTGGAAACAAAAATACAGAATTCCTTGCACAAAAATTGTATGTACAGTCGTGTGCAAATAAATCTGGGACAGTGCTTTTTTCACATGCAGATTCAGTTAAGAATTTGAAGAATATTTCCATGGATTTCCTCTTATCAGAGAGAGTTACGGGTTTCAGTACCCGTTAAAGTTTAATGTAACTCTTTCTGATAGCAGGAAATCCATGGAGATATTCTTGAACTCTTAACTGAATCTGCATGTGAAAAAAACACTGTCCCAGATTTATTTGCAGACGACTGTACATGCCAACTTAAAGAAATAGTTAATGTTTTTGTGTTTAGTGAATGGCCTATAGTAACATGTTAATTAAGTACTAAGTACTTGAACCACAAAAACCATCGTGATATTACTTTTTAAATGTATAATCAAGTAGGTAAGCAGCCATGATGAAAAACAATAAGAAAGTTTGCTTAAAGTAACCCGTCGTGTCGTCAAATGGTGTCAACTATGTTTAGCTAACAATCACCAGCATTTTGATCATTTCATGTGATTATCAGGATTATGTTTTGTTTTTAAATAAATGTTGTTTGTTTTTTTTATCTATGTAAGCCTACTTGATTAATATGTAAAAACAATTAATTTTACTGGTATTACTTCCTGTTACAATAAAGGAAGTATTGGATTCACCCCAAAAATTCGAAATTGAGTTTTCAACAGATCTTCACGTTTTAGAGTCCCCTGATCCCAAAAAACATATTTTTTTTCATTGGTCTGTCTGTGTGTCTGTCTGCCTGTGAACAGAATATCTCAAAAACGAAAAGAGGTATGGTGTTGAAACTTCATATATAAGTTTTGTATAGTATGTACATGCGACAGCAAGCGTTTGAAGAAAATTGCATAACCGGAAGTAGGTGTTTACTCTTGCGATTTTTTTGTTTTTTTAGATTTTTTCAAAAACGGCTCTAACGATTTCCTTCAAACTTTATGTTTTTATTACATTTTTAATGTGTATTGACGTGAGATAAGTGATTTTCCAGTTGAATATCTCTAAAATGGGTTTCTTTTGTTTTTTTTTCTATTTTTTGTATTAACTCCTATTTTAAGTACAACACCCGGTATATTATTACATTTTTGAATTCAGCTTAAAATTCTAGAGAAAATTTGTCTCTTGTTCTAATTCTCTATTTTGTACGGTTTTTGTACCATTTGCAATTTTTGAAAATGTTTGACAGATGCTTAAAAATTTAAAATCAAATTTTTACCTAATTATAAGATCACTGTAAAAGGAAGTTGTGTGAGTGTATCACACCAGATTTTTTTTTATTCAATCATAAGTTATCTTATATCGTTGAAAAGAGAATAAAAAATTCTATTCAGTAACCTAAAAATCAAATATTACTTTTTTTCGTATCTCTTATACTTACAAAGATATTTGACATACAAGAAAATGACAGTTTTTAGTTTTTCTCTAATAACTTTTGACTGGTTCGACATTTTGAACTTTTTCAAACCGATATTAAATCAGCATATGAAACTGCAAAGCATTGTCCATTTAACCAAATCTTCATCTTCAATGATAAAAAAGTTACTTATGCAATCCCACTCAATCTGGGACACACTGTATATGTACATTTACTGGCCAGATTCATATATGGTAAGAAAATCGTTTTAATTTAATTTTAATTGTGTGGAGCCAGTAACTTAATATTTTCCAAGCAAAACGCAAGAGGCTTTAAGCCCTATAAGTCAAATGTTCTTAGCCGCGACGAAATTTTGAGGTTCATTCGTACTTCACCGGACGAAAAGTATTTACTTGCAAAGGTTAACATTATTGATCCATTTCTTTCCTTTTAATTGTAAAATTACATTGCAGACTATACTTATGAGTATAGCTGGCGGTTGTCGCATTGGAGAACTGGTCAAAATGAAAATTGACGACGCGGACGTCGTTTTGTTAATTTAGTTGTAATGTAATTATGTATAATTTTTTGATAAATTATTGATTTATTTTGGTTGACATTTATTGACATTTTAAAGCGCTAGCGGAATAAACATTTTAAATCGCTAGCGGAATACAAATTTTAAATGACTGTTTATAAAACATCAACTTTCATGGGCAGGCCAGAAACAAATAACGGTCACTTTATACGGCAAAATTGAATAAAATTATTTAAGATTAATTTAGTTTGAAATGTGTATAGCTCAATAAGTACTGAGAATAGGACACATGTTCATATGAACTTTTTTACTTGAAATGATCTCAAGAACATGCTCCCGTGCCGGGAGAACTTTGCGAGACACTACTGAAAGGTTAAGTAATTCAGAAAATTCTGGTTGCATTGCATCAATAATGTGTCAGTTACGCGATCCCGGTTTGCTCTTGAATGACAGAAATACTAATGATAAATGGCTACAAAATCGTTGATATTTTAACTTTTTCTTATGGCAAATAGTATTTAAACGTTTTCTAAGACATGGAATTGCCATGTTTCGTACAATTTTACGCAACCTCTATATAAAAATGTTGATTGCAAATAAAATAGTAATTGTCACTTTGTTTGACAAGCAATTATTGCAAGTCAAACAGAGCCACTTTTAATCCAAATAATGCATACTATTTTTTCTGCAACCTAGAAAATTACAAAATTCAAAATTTTAGATGATTGATTGCTTTTGACGTTACTTATTTAAAAACCATTATGACAAGTGCATCCCTAGGCGACCAGTTACACCTTAATTTTAGTTTATAGGAAATAATTGCTATTTATGTTACAAGTATAAAATTAAGGACTTCTTTTGGGTGAACCGCAGTGTACGGTAATGCGAGCGATGTACATAAAGAAGGCCAACCTTAATGAAACATTGGAATTGTATATATTGTTATGATACACTATATTCTTTGATAATTTAAATATGAATACTAAAGAAACAGTTTAGTCAAATAAATTTGGAAGTCAGATATAAGCAAATTAATGGATCTAAATACATGTTAAATTATAATGAAATTAACTTTCTTATTATTGGTTAGTCAAATAATAGCATAATGATTGATTACTCAAACTTAATCTGTAATAAGAAAATTCTGAATAGGAATAAATACCAAGGTTACTACTAAAATGTATCTGTTATGATAATTAAAATAAAATATCTGTTTTGATTATATAAAAAAATGTAGATAGGAGGCAACAAGAATCGTGTCTAATAGTAATAATTTGTAATTTGTTTAATTAGTTACTGAAACAACTCATAAAAAACAGACATGTAATTTTGAATATAACGAATTTGGAAAATAAAAAACCAGAATTTATGCCTTACTTTATGTAATTATTTGATCAAATACCATTTAAAAAGGCTGTAAACAAATATACTTGGTGGAGGTATAATATTATAAATTGGAACTTATGAAGGAATACAATCGGTGAAGAGATTGAACCAATGCAGTGAATTATAAATAATCAATACAGAAGATTACATTATATGAAGAGAATTGGATTTATTGATACTACATTGGAAATGGAATACAAGACACAAACAAGAGGTTAGTACGTGCAGCGAATTGTTTTTGGGAAACCTGTGGGTATCATTGAAGACGTAGGACCATCTAAAAAAGGAGACAAATTCATATTTGGAACAAGAGATATGCTGACACTTACCAGAGAGGGATCAGAGCCGCAGTAATCCAGTACAGGAGCTAGGAGACTTGAAGTTAACAGCAGCAGGGGACAACGACAGGAATCCAGTATAGGATGTGGAAGTTTTGAAGTGGATGGCAATAAGGTGAGGCTGGGAGTTTACATTCATCGGAGGTGATGCAGTTTGGATAAGGACTCAGCAGGTGTTTGAGTGCAGTCGAAGTGAGGATCCAGCTTAGAAGGATTTTGGCAGTATTAACAAGCAAAGTGTTAAATTAGGTTTGTGTTTTAAAAGGTTAAATGAAACATTTAAAAAGCTATAACCAGTAAGAAGATATAAAAAATATAATTGAATTTCATACTTACAAAATAGATTGGTGAAAGAATTACATATTAGATCTTATTGTAAAAATCTTGATATTCGTTCTGAATTTTGATTAATTTGACGTTAGTTGTCAATTTTTTTGAAAGTCAATCAACTTGCAATTAAACAAAGAGAATTTGACAAATCAATCATTGGGTTACTAGATATTGCGAACCACCTGAGAGAGTTTCATTAAAAATATTGTAAAATACGGATTTGAATTGAAAGTTAAAAATAAAGGGCAAAATAGTAATACGATAATTTAAATAAATTTATCAGCTAGCATAACATAGCAAATTTTATGGCGCCGCAACGAGAGGGCATAGCAAATTGATGTAGCTTGTCAATGTCAGGTAATTGAAAAGTCAAACGTAAGATTAGAAAATACAATCAAACCCGTTTATTTGAATATAGCTGATAAACCAGGTTTATGGTTAATTTGTAATTAACAATCACGAATAAAAGAACAGAATTGTAAAAAGGTAAAAGGGTATCATAACTAAGTTCTTTTGAGCAAAAATAGAGTAACAGAATAGGACATTTAATTTGAGTAACTAAAGTATTGGATAACGGATTCAATTGGTAAATCAAATATAAAGATATACGATTCATTATAAAGGGTTATAATAAAAAAATAGGTACATTTAAACAATTTAACTGAAAGATGGCAGATAAAAGGGTTACAAGGAAAGGCAAGAAGGTGGAAGAAGAGAAAGAAGAAGGACCAGAACAAATGGAAGTAGTGGCGAGTAGCGCAGGAGTAGAAGGTGAAGAAGGACAGCTAGAAATGGAAGTACAAGCAGACCAGGTAAGGTTACAGGAAGAACATACAGAAAAAGATGACAGGATGAAACAAATAATGGGAATGATGCAGCAAATGCAAATGCAAATGCAGCAAAGTAATAGGGAAGCTGAGGAAAGGAAAAACAGGTCGAAGAAAGAATTACTACAGTCAATACAAAAAACTGCGGAGAAAATTGAGAAAAATGCTGAGATAAGTAAGAAGGATGCGGAAGAGTTGAAAAAGGATTTGCAACAGGCAATTGAGGAGCAAAAAGAACAGGCAAAAAGGATGGAAGAATCGATATTGGGATTAAGAGAAGAATTTAATAAGGTGCAAATTGAGAATAAGCAAGAATTGCAAGCACAAATTAATAAGATGAGTGAAACATTAGGAAGTTATAAGGAGGAACTCAAGAATGAGGTGAGAAAAGAAAAATTAGAAGTTAGATTTCGATACAATACTTATGAAAACAGAATTTTGGATAAAAAACAAGAATTATTATTTGGAACTAATGAAATAAATCAAATGTTAGAGACTTGTGAAGATATGGAAAATGGTAAACAGGTAAAATACAATGAAGTGGTAAGTAATACAGAAGTAAAGGTGTTAACAAGAGGTATATTGAGTAATATTATGAGGAACAAAAATAACAAATATTTAAGAAGAATTACAGGAGGTTATATAGTTAATGTCAATAAAAATAAGAAGAAAACAAAGAAGGAAACAGTTAAACGACGACTAAAGGAGGAAGCAAAGAAGTTAAAAGAAAAGCTGAGACAAAATGAAGTACCAAGGTTAGAAGATGAATTAAGAAAATTAAAACAAGCAGCTAAAGAAGACAAGGATGTTCAAAAGACTACTGAAAATACTTTTAAAAGAGTATTAAAATAACAAAAGGAAACTCGGAACTTGTAAATATGTAAATAGTAATTTAAATTTTTTTTTATGAAGAACCACACGTATTTTAGCATTTAAATAGTTATGAATATTAAATATTAAAAGATAGATGATGCCATTGTACTACTAAAAAGAAGACAGTATTCTATTATGAAATATGATCACATCTTTAATAAATGAGGAAGTAATTTTAAATAATTTAGATGTCCTGTACAAGAATATAATTAAAGTAAATAAAATAGATTTGCTATCAGCAACCAAAAGAAAGATATCAACCACAAACCGAGTGTTAAATGTAAAGATAAGTATAAATCAATGGGAAGATTTTGTTAGATTGTTTATAATAAAAGGTCTCACTGTCGATATGGTGTTAGGAATTGATGTAATTCAGCAATTAGGGATTCATATTGATGGAACACAAAAGTGTATTCATTTAAAAGGGGTAAAAAAATCTTGGAACTGTACCAATAGTGTCAGCCGAGAAAATAAGTGTGTTCAATTAGATAGAATTGGAGATACAATGAAGTATAAGGAAGGTATAATAATTAATAATAATGTAATATGTGATATACAGAGTGATAATAATTATAAGGGGGTTTTGCTGAATGATTTGAAAATAGCTGAAAAGAATAAACAATTTGAAGGCCTAATATTAGAAATAATTTATAGAAATAAGGAGGTTATTAATGAAAAGGTAGGACAAGCACAAAAATATATTCATAAATTGCAGGTTGATGAATCAAAAAGTTTTAATAGTAAATCTTACCCTATTCCATTTACATTAAGAGGACAAGTTAGAAATGAAATTAAAAAAATGGTAAAAGATGGAGTAATAGAATCTTCAAAGAGTAATTTTATCAATCCTTTAGTTGTAGTTAAAAAACGTGACGGTTCTTTACGTTTATGTTTGGATGCACGCAGAATTAATCAAATAACAAAGCCACAATACGAATCTCCACAAACGATTGATGGATTGTTAAGCAGAATTTGGGATAAGAAAGTTTTTACAAAATTAGATTTGAAAAATTCGTTTTGGCTGATTCCGCTACATGAAGAATCGAGAAAATATACTGGTTTTAGTATTGATGGGGAGATTTTTCACTTTAAAGTGGTACCATTTGGGCTATCGACTTCTTGTGCAGCTTTAGTTAGAGCAATGCAGAAAATATTAAACCAATTTGAAGACTTTTGTGTGCATTACGTCGATGATATTTTATTGTTTTCTAAAAACGAACAACAACATTTACAACATTTAGAAATTGTAATAGAGACATTAAACAAAAATGGATTAAAACTGAATATTTTAAAATGTGAATTTATGCAGGATAACGCAACATATTTTAGAAATGCAAGATTAATAAACAATTTAGATAAAAGGGGGATTAAGATTTGTTTCTATAGCATAAGACATCCTCAAAGTAACATTGCAGAGAGGTATATTAAAGAAGTAATTAAATATTTAAGAATATTAACATATAAACAGCATAATAAATGGGTTCAATATTTGCTAGATGTGGAGAATTTCATAAACAATGTTCCAAATACAACGACCGAGATTAGTCCAATTACTTTGTGTCAACAAATAATTCCAGCTAGACCATGGAGAAGAGAACAATGTGATGTTGAGATAATGCAATTGTTAGATAAAGCTAAAAGCAGATTGAAAATAATTCATGATATGTACGAAAATAAACAGAATAAGAAAATTAAGAAACGAGTACAATTTAATATAGGGGACTTAGTAATTGTTAAAAAACTTAAAGTAGCTAACCGAAAGGAAAAAAAATATGTGCAAAGTTATTATACACATATGAGGGACCATATAGGATACAGAAAACTTTTAATAACAATACATATGAATTAATAAATGATACAGATGGACGAATTAGAGGAAGATTTCATATTACAATGATTTACCCATATATAATGAAAACTTAGAAAACATGAAAATCTGTAAATATTGCATTAAATGTTGTTGGTTGGTAAAGTTAATTATTTCGTTTCTATAGTAATTTTAAAATAGATAGATGTAAATAGGTGTTGATTGTTATTAATTTAGATAATAGGATATTTGGTTGGGTTCTACAAAATTTATTAATTAAATAACGAATTAAGAAAATACATTTGAAATAAAACGAGTTTATTAAAAATGTTTTTCTTAATTGAGGAATTATGTTATGATACACTATATTCTTTGATAATTTAAATATGAATACTAAAGAAACAGTTTAGTCAAATAAATTTGGAAGTCAGATATAAGCAAATTAATGGATCTAAATACATGTTAAATTATAATGAAATTAACTTTCTTATTATTGGTTAGTCAAATAATAGCATAATGATTGATTACTCAAACTTAATCTGTAATAAGAAAATTCTGAATAGGAATAAATACCAAGGTTACTACTAAAATGTATCTGTTATGATAATTAAAATAAAATATCTGTTTTGATTATATAAAAAAATGTAGATAGGAGGCAACAAGAATCGTGTCTAATAGTAATAATTTGTAATTTGTTTAATTAGTTACTGAAACAACTCATAAAAAACAGACATGTAATTTTGAATATAACGAATTTGGAAAATAAAAAACCAGAATTTATGCCTTACTTTATGTAATTATTTGATCAAATACCATTTAAAAAGGCTGTAAACAAATATACTTGGTGGAGGTATAATATTATAAATTGGAACTTATGAAGGAATACAATCGGTGAAGAGATTGAACCAATGCAGTGAATTATAAATAATCAATACAGAAGATTACATTATATGAAGAGAATTGGATTTATTGATACTACATTGGAAATGGAATACAAGACACAAACAAGAGGTTAGTACGTGCAGCGAATTGTTTTTGGGAACCTGTGGGTATCATTGAAGACGTAGGACCATCTAAAAAAGGAGACAAATTCATATTTGGAACAAGATTTATGCTGACACTTACCAGAGAGGGATCAGAGCCGCAGTAATCCAGTACAGGAGCTAGGAGACTTGAAGTTAACAGCAGCAGGGGACAACGACAGGAATCCAGTATAGGATGTGGAAGTTTTGAAGTGGCTGGCAATAAGGTGAGGCTGGGAGTTTACATTCATCGGAGGTGATGCAGTTTGGATAAGGACTCAGCAGGTGTTTGAGTGCAGTCGGAGTGAGGATCCAGCTTAGAAGGATTTTGGCAGTATTAACAAGCAAAGTGTTAAATCAGGTTTGTGTTTTAAAAGGTTAAATGAAACATTTAAAAAGCTATAACCAGTAAGAAGATATAAAAAATATAATTGAATTTCATACTTACAAAATAGATTGGTGAAAGAATTACATATTAGATCTTATTGTAAAAATCTTGATATTCGTTCTGAATTTTGATTAATTTGACGTTAGTTGTCAATTTTTTTGAAAGTCAATCAACTTGCAATTAAACAAAGAGAATTTGACAAATCAATCATTGGGTTACTAGATATTGCGAACCACCTGAGAGAGTTTCATTAAAAATATTGTAAAATACGGATTTGAATTGAAAGTTAAAATAAAGGGCAAAATAGTAATACGATAATTTAAATAAATTTATCAGCTAGCATAACATAGCAATATATATATATATATATTTATTTTTATAATTAATAATAAAATAATAAGTACATTTTTATTGTTACTCTTTTCTCACTTGGGTGTTATCCTGTAATAAAATAATTATTAGGTAATTTAATACCATTAGAATTGTTCTGCAAATTGAGAAATAAGATTGAGATGACAAATTGCAATAAAATTGGGAATTAATTAAATTGCTCTATTTATTTAAAATAGTGATATTTAATAAAACATTATTTTAAATATTAAGAACCAAAGTAAATACAATTAAGAAATGTTTTTGAATATGTACTTTGTAAATGCGATTAAATTAATTATCGGTATGAGGTGGCAGTATTATAGCACCTTTGAAAGAGGTTTTAGTAAAGTTTTCGAAAATTAATTTGGAAGGATTTCACAAAATCAACGACACTGATTTACAGTTATCAATTGAAAAAAAAACTGCAATAATACTAGCAGTCTTTTTTAAATCTCGGTAGAATATGTTCAAGAAATTTATTGACAAATATAAATGTGTAATAACATTAGTTAAGCCAATTACGTATTTTTTTGTAGAAAAAGTAGGTAATATGATGGACATTTTACTTACCATGTTGATTCACACACCACTTATAAGAGCAAGACACCAAGCCAAATAAACAATATACCAAGACAAAATTACAAAAGCGACTGAACACCAAGAACTTTAAGCAATAATTTGCTGATATTAGGTAGTTTTACAGGTTTCGGAATAGGAAGTATACACTTAAATACGTATAGGAATTATCCATCATCACTTATAATAATGCAGAAGACTAAAAGCCGTGTTTACACAACTAAAAGTACTATGGTTGCGTTCCACCATTTCTATTTTCGGGTTTTTGTAAACAAACTTCCCTTAACTTTTAATAGCGATATTATCACAGAATACAATTATTTATTATGCATAGTTCTTGTGTTTTTTAAAACTATTGACTCAGCTTTGAAGGCAAGTCCACTTTGGTTAATGTTCATATCTGCTTATTGAATGCTCCCAAAATGGAAGCCGCACGCACACGCTAAGAAGGCGTGTCTTTAAAGTTAAGGCTACATAACCTACAAAATTTCAGATTGGCCTGGCAATAACTAATGTGTTCTAGCAGTGGCTACAAGTATTAATTCTGTGATAATGGTCTGCTGTGCATCAGATTGTAGTACAAAGCAAGGTAAGGGAATAGCGTTGTTCAGATTTCCCAAAAATTTGCAACAACGACATTATTGGTCTAAATTTTGCAAAAACAAGAATTGGGTTCCGACTAATGCTTCACGGTTACGCCACAAGCTGAAAGGAGTTTCATTCGTAAGTTATTTGTCCTATTATAATCCATAATGTGTGTTACAATTTATAAATTCTAGCAGGAAACCGAAGAAGCAATGGATTCGGGAGTATGTTGTGAACCAAGTAACACACGTTTCTGCAGTGCTCGGTATATTCCTTTTTTAAAATGTCGATGAAAACTAGAGCAGCTTCTTCTGTTAGTGATTGTAGTGTAGACGCTACCAAAATCGCAAAGCAAGTTGTTGCACTTCTATTGCAATCCAATGACTTTAAAGTTGTCGTGAATAAAGTAATTTCCGACACGTTGCACGACTTAAAGGCAAGACGTAAAATTAGCAAAGCAAGATGCAGATTTAGACGTTTTGTTTATAAATTGCAAGTGTTTATGTGACATGTGACACTCACAGGTAACACGACACACGAAAACTAATCCTGTTGACAGGTGACAAATCAAACGATTTTTTCAAAAATCTAGGAAAATTTCGATATATTGTTTGTAAGGGTCCTGATATGGAACGCGTATGAATGCTATTCACTGACATGGCAAATAAATATGACTTAACTATTGATAAAAAATAGATTTGATAACATGTAATAACATTTTATGGTCAAAATTTATTTAAAAACAATTTAAATTCAAACACATTTAGTAAATTTATTCAGAAAATGTATAATGGTTACAAAAAGATTATTTCTATATTAAAATAAGGACACTTAAAACATTTTTCCCGCTGCTGTTCATGTAAGTCAGTGATACAGCCTTAGTAACAAAACGTGTAAGTCGGTGATTATATTTGTTTGCTGCTTTTTCTTGACAACGGAACTTAATATTATTATTAAGTTCCTAGGATAATAAAATTAGCAAAGCAAGATGCAGATTTAGACATTTTGTTTATAATTGCAAGTGTTTATGTGACGTCTGACACTCACAGGTAACACGACTCACGAATATTAATCCTGGTGTCAGGTGAAAAACCAAACGATTTCTTTCAATAATCTAGAAAAATTTTGATAAGCAGCGGGAAAAATATAATAAGATAACTAGGAATGTATCGCCTATTAATATTTTCGGCAGGCCTACCTCAAATGTTAATAGCTATTAAAAGAAGCTTATGAAGCACGTACTCTGCACTCCTTTCCACACCACCATGAAGTAGAGTTGACGGCACGTTTTTTTTATGTGGTATCCCAGGACACCTATTCCACATGTCACAAAGAAAGTTGTTGTCGCTGCTGTTAAAAATTGACTCCAGAACTGTGTTGAAGTGGTAATGTATCACTTAAAATCTTATACTTTTGTTTCAAAGTGCCAATTACATGCTCCACGTGAATTCCCACATTGAAATTGCATATACACTATAGTTTTTTTATCTCGTTACAGCACATATTACGTGCAACAGTTTTTCATGAGTGTTTGAAATTTTAATAACATTTGAAATAAACGAATTTCATAGTTGCCGCAGTGGCATCTATGAAAAGAGTTTATTTCAAACGTTACCAACATTTTAAACACATGAAAAAGCGATGCCCGTAATATGTGCTGTAACGAGATAAAAAATCACAATGTATATATTTATTTTTATAATGAATAATCATTACATTTTGACTGCTACTATTTGGCACTCACTCCAGTGACTCCTGTAATAAAATAATTTATTATTAGGTAATTTAATACTAATTTTTTAATACTTACTACCACTAATTCTTCTTCCACTACCAATAACTCCTCTTCCACTACAGTAGAATTGTTCTGCAAATTTTGAACAACATGGCAAATTAGTTGTTATAGATGTGATAGTTCTCCACAGGAGATAAGATTGAGATGACAAATTGCAATAAAATTGGGAATTAATTAAATTGCTCAATTTATTTAAAAAAGTGATATTTAATAAAACATATTATTTTTAATATTAAGAACTAAAGTAAATACTTACAATTAAGAAATGTTTTAAAATACTTTGTAAATGCGATGAAATTAATTAGTTTTGAAAACTAAAAAATTTTAATACGAGTTTGGTTGAAATGTTTGTTTGAACATTTACTAGAAAAGTTCGGTGCAAAAAAGTATGGTTCACACAGCCCTACATACAGGGTGCTCAAAGTTAAAGCTACGATTTCGACTATATTAGCATTTGTAGTACTGTTCACGTAGATTACGATGGCAAAAACAGAAAAACAATTGAGCATCAAACTTCGCAAAATTAACATTTTTTTAAATGGAACAACTTATTCCATAGGTGTATTTACAATAAGTAATTTTTAATTTTTGTGAATAATTTGAAAATCTGATAATTGTTTTTCTGTTTTCGCCATTGTGATCTATAGGGCATTCAGTAAACACAAAAACAGTTTAATTTTTTTTGCTAGATGCTAGATAAATGTCACACCCTTAACCTATTTGTTTTAGTAACTTTTTGTAAGTACATTCGAAGACAAGTACATTCGAAGACAAAGATGCATTTTGGAAGTACACTCATGAACTTTTGGAAATCAAAGGCCACTCACTTTGTATTTTTATGTTTACTGAACAGACTATACGTGAGTTATACTACAGATTTGCTAATTTAATCGAAATATTGATAGTAAAAAATAATTTATTATAACCAACTATTTAATCAAATTTACACTAATTATTTAATCTTACCGCTTGCTTCTTTTTTTTTGCTCTCTGACGAGCCAAAGCTTTTGCTCGATTGGCAGCTATCTGCTGCCCCATGTCAACTACCTTCCTCAAAGAAAATTCTCTGGTATTCCCACACCCCTCGCAATATTTTTGGAAATCTAAATTGAAAAAGGGAGTAGTCAAATTAATTCCGCAAGAAGTCAAACTTTTGAATTTTCTTTCTTTAATTAGGATAGTCGATTACTTAGTGAATAATCAAAATGACGAATGATCATATTTTTAAAGATGGATGCCTAACAGTAAATTGTAATACATACCACAGATCAGAAAATTGCACTCGCAACAACGTATCACGGTGCAGGTACGGATGTCGTATTGCCCCACCGGAAAATGTAATTTGCAGGAGGGACATATCTCTAAAAAGAAAATTTGTAATTTAACTAATCAAGTTTACTTTCAAACATAAAGGTTCCGTAACTTTGTCCAAAATGCGCTTACAGACAAGAGGTAAATAACAAATTAAAACTCACGCAACTGAAGAATTCTCCGACTATGAATCCTTACTCCACACTCACAACAAAATCTATTAGGATTTTATAAACAAATAAAGAGTATTTTTAATAAATATTATACACCAAGTGAATTAAGGTTTTTGTTTGATGAACCATTTGTTTAAGCCAATCAGGTATTTTTTTGTAAAAAAAGTAGGTAATAAAATGGACATTTTACTTACCATGTTGATTCACACACCACTAAGAACAACGCAAAATGAATAACTACAAAGGCCACGGGTGACTGTTGAATGACAATGCTAACTAGCAATTACTGAATTTTCAGTTCCGTTTTATCAAGAAAACTGTAGACGGTTCTAAAATTTCCCCGTAGGCCAGTACCTTGCTGGACAAATGAGTATCGTAAATGTATGTTTTGGCAGGACAATTGGACTGGACAATAAATTCTGCAAGTAATGACGGCTAGAATACCAGAATTCAAGGAAGAGATCGAAGACCTGATGCTGTAAGTAAAACCGCATGTCAACAAATTGCAAATAACGGTTATGCGGGGAAGGAACTTTGTGTCGGATCCCTTTATTAAGGGCAACCGCCTCCGTAATCTGTGAGAAGCTTAAATAAACCGTCTTAAAATAAATATACAACTACATAGTAAATAAAAAGAGAGAAAGATGAATGGTTCCCGACACCGAAAGGTAAAAAATGCTACGAAATAAAAATATGAAGGAACTTTTTAATTTAAAAACAATATTTTAACAAACACTTGAAATAAGTAACCGAATAATAGAACACTGCAGTTTAAATTGAAACTAAATGAATTAATAACAGATTCATCCATTTTCAAGTAAGGTCTATTCTATAATGTATAATGGTTATTTATATTTATACAGTACAGTAAACATTGCGCTTCCATACTTTGACCAAAATTATTTAACAAGATATTTTTGTCAGCTACAAGGAAAAATTGCATGTTCAACACATTGGAAAATTCCACGTAAAACTTTTACATTTGCTGGAAAACTCTCACTTTTCTTAACTTGTAGAACAATCTGCTATTAATTCACTAGCGATTTAAGATGAAAATGAACTCGCTAGCATATAAACATTATAAACAGTTACTTATGGTTGCTATTATAGAGATAGTAATAATAATGCCAGTTTAAAATGTATTATGTATGGATGTATAATCGATAACCTCGTTTTACCTTGCGGTGTAGAGGCTGGTGCGTTATGTGCTTGCATCTGGCGGTACAATGCTCAACTTGCCCCGGATTCGGGATACAAAGTTGAACCGCGCCTTTTAATGCTTGCACAGCACCCATTGTGTGAGGTGTCTGTGTGTATTATGTTGACCTTGTTACTCTATCTCTTAGGTCTGTGGTTCTGAGTAGAGCACAGTTAACCCGGGAGTGGTCGCGCTATGGTCGATTCAACCGCACATTTTAACAAATTGCTGTAGCTTTCTAATGCAGCTCCTTTGCGACTTGAACTTTTAAAAATACACCTAAAATGCAGTTTTGCTATTTTTAGTGACATTTCAGCACATTTAAAAAAAATTTAAAACCGTATTTTTGTTAATGCGGTTGATCTAACGTAACTCAATTATTTTTTCATTTATCTGGTATTATAAATGAATGTTACGCTATAAAATCGTTTATTATGCTTTCCTAATAAAGTGCAAGAGAAATGTTATAGTTATTATCGATATAAGGCCGTTAGTAGGCATCTAACAAACGAGAATAAATTTGTGGCCGATGCCGTCAGGCCGATGCTAATGAGTTCATCTGAGCCATGGCCATGGCTGTTATAAGGAACTTTTCAGTCAGGTTGACAGTTCTGTTATTAACAAATAACAAGTAGGTGTTATGAAAAAGATTTTTATTAATTTACATACATTCTGTTAAAAAAACTAACTGATGTTGAACCGACCGGGGCGCGATCATTAACGGAAGTTTAGGACGCGCGACTACACCCGGGTTAATTTGGTGCCCAACTGTGAATGGTCTCACCGAGCCCGGTTCAAATCGCTTAATGCAAGGCAAGCGCTTACCCATCTGCGCTACTTGGCTTCTTGTGTTTAAAATGACAAAGAAATAATAATTAATCAGTTATTTAACAATATCAGTAACGGCGTAACTGGAGACTTGAGTTACCGCATTTATATTTTTATGACGTTCAACGCCTCAACGGCTTAAATCTGAAAAGAAACAGATTGCAGGCAGCTGAAAATTATTTCGCTGGCGCAAATAATTCTCACATATAATCTCATAAGAGCATTAATTCTTTCCGGAATTTTTTTTTGACTGCGTTCCAACAACGTCGTATTAATTAGGACGCCTTTCAGGGGCGAGCGTTTCCTTTCCAAAGACGTTATACATTTGAAAATATATTTTTTGGAACTGTTCCTTCCTGCCAATCTCTAGCGTGCTTTTAAAGCTTTATTTAGTGCAACAAAAGTTATTAAATTCGTTCTACATTTTAAATGCGGCATATGCCGCGGGTTTCAGCTAGTTTATTTATATACTGGATAAGCAAAAAGTTGGTACGCTATGTAGATTTGGTGTCCATTCACGGTGCAATATAATAATTCAATTATTACCAAAGAATTGGCCGCGGCAGCGCTCGTTATACGAAATCGCGAAAAGTACGTGTGCACGCTAAGAAAGTCAACTCGCAACGTATAGTTTTATATGACATTATATGTCACAATACTAAGTGTCGCAGTATGTCAATTAATACTTTAGTCTTCATCAGAATTCAAGTTCTATACGGGTGTTCCCTGAGGTAACTGTAAAACTTACACCATGTGTTTTAGAGGTGATTCTGAACAAATAAACTCAGTGCGGTAATGGATAGATATTACCACACTCTTTTTATATAAAAAAATACATTGAACCAGAATGTATCCATTCAGATACGATATTGAACAATACATGTTTGCTTATGGCACTTAACGAGACTCGTTTGATTGCTGCAGAACTCGATTCACCGTCTTATTCTGGCAATCAAACTCATTTCGTTAAGATGCTCATAATAATTTTTTTTTATTTAGGATTTATACCAGTTCAACAAAATAATTGTTATTCATGTGAGTGTTGGATATAGAAAACAAAATAACTACAATTACAGAGTATCAGAGAGGTAAGTAACACCTATTCTAAATTGCCAATTATTATTTAGGTATCGTCACGTGTTTGATTTATCACTATTAGTCATTATCACTTTCACTTGCAGTTAGATAAAGGTCTTGTGGTAATTTACGTTTTAATGGCGAATGTATTTGTCTTCGCCCGTAGAATGTTGCACCTTCACAATTGTTAAAGTTCAAATGGAAATTTTTTGTTAATTTCTTAATGTGTTCTTGAATATTATACATGCCAAGTTCGTAATGAAGTTGATTGTTGGTAACGTACCAGGGGGCGTTCACTGCTATTCTGAGTATTTTATTTTGTAGGGCTTGAATTCTATTTACGTTGACTTTCGATGCGTTTGCCTAAACCGCACGATCAACGTATCAACGATTTATAGAGTAGGGTGACACATTTTGCCTGTAGTGACGATTTTTTGTTGATCAGTGGATACAGTTGCACTAATCTAATGTGACCCTCGTTTAGCTTTTTGCTAATATGATACCTCCAGGTGAGGCGAGCATCCAAGTATATACCTAGGTACTTCACTGCTTTTGCAGAACTATTCCATGTTATGGTATTATTATCAATTGTTATTAACGGTGGAGCATTGATCCGTGGAAGGGTAAATATCTTTGCAGCACACTTGCCATGATTTATAGTTAAATTCCAATGCTTGAACCATCTCCCTATCGTGTTCGTGGCGATTTGAAGTTGTAGAATCGCTTGTACTAGATTTTCATTTTTAGTCAGCAAAAGAGTATGATCCGCAAATAATGCAAGGTCTGCAGTGGTGTTGGGCATATCATGAATGAAAATATTAAATAAAATAGTGCCCAAAATACTTCCCTGTGGCACTCCTGCTCTAATATTTCTTGTCGAGGAAATAGTTGTATGTATTTTAACTGCAAAGGAACGGTTTTCAAGGTACGAAAATAGAATACCTTTTAAGTATTCCGGGATTAAGAGACGAGCAATTTTGTATTTAAGTCCTTCGACCTACATCCGATCGAAGGCCTGAGCTAACTCTATAAATAATGCTGCTGTATATTGTTTGCTCTCATACCCTTTCTCAATTGTTTCAACAATTCTTTGCAGTTGGTGACAAGTAGAATGCCCCTTTCTAAACCCAAACTGAAATGTTGGAAGTAACTGGAGTCTGGTAACTTCATCGCTGAGCCTAATATAGATCACTTTTTCAAAAACTTTTGAGATGGTGGATAGCAGGCTAATAGGTCTGTAGCTAGTAAGTTCTTTCTTGTTTTTCCCTGGCTTAGGAAACATCAGTATTATCGCATGCTTCCATTTGTTGGGGAAATAACCAATTCTCATGCATGAGTTAAACATGGTGGCTAAGTATGCCAGAGCTTTTCGCGTTAAATTTTTAATTATTAAGTGGGTTATTTTATCTTCTCCTGGAGTTTTGTGTGCTGGGAGAGTTTTTATTATGGAGGCTAGTTCGTTGGGAGAGGCTGGCTTTATGTTACTTCCCGCTAGTGGTTGATGTGTTTCTATGTGTCTGAGGACTATATTGGTAAAGCCTGGATATTGATGATTGTGCGAGGTGAAAGTTTGCTCAAGATGGTCAGCGAATGCTTCACATTTTTCTTCATCCGTGTTTAATATTGAATTTTGTGAGGATAGGGAAGGAATTTCTTGTGGTTGGCGTAAAATCTTCCTTGTGGTTTTCCAAAGCCCTGGTCCCCCGGCTCGTAGGTACTGATGCATTTTTGGTACGACTGTATTCTGTGGTCGTCTAGTTCCCTTTTGATACGATGTGTTAAGTTATTTAATTGATTTTTTGTTGCAGGGTCTCTGGTTCGTTGCCATTCTCTACGTAGTTGGCTTTTTTGTTTTATTAGGTTAATTATTTGTATTGGGGGTATTTTATGATTGCTCGGTTTTGGGTTCTTTCGGGTTATCGTGGATGCTTGAATACTTTTGACTATGCATGTTGTAATATGGGTGGCCGTTTCGTCTATTTCTTCTGTAGTTTTTAAGTCGTTTGGATATTTGAGGCTTTTGTCGATTGTTTCGTGGAAATAGTCCCAGTCTACAAATCCATTTATTAGTTTAGCTTCATGGTGTCTTTGTGCAGGAATGGGGATGAATGATATCACCACCGGCAAATGATCGGAGTCGAGTTCGGTGTATGCTTTCTGAAAGATCTGTACTTGGACATTCTTTTGTACCACTATATCCAGTATGTCTGGTTTATGATCTATCCGATATGGGAAGTACGTTGGTTCTTCCGGGGCTAAAATTTGGAGAGAGTGAGTTTTTGACAAGGTATTAAGTTTTGCTCCAGATGGATTGTTTTTTCTGCAGCCCCATATTGTATGTTTTGAATTTAGATCACCAATTAACATAGTGGGTTCTCTGGTATTAAATATTATCTCAATGTCAGATTCGAAAAGTTGCTTGTTTGGTTGTCGATAAGCACTTATTATTTTAATGTAGTTACCAGCATCTGTTTTAGCGTTAACTGCAACAGTTTCAAGATTGATGGTGTTAATGTTTGGCAGTTCATGGTGAATGATTCTTCGTTTAACAAGGATAGCTACTTCTCCAGAGGCAAATTTTGCGTTTCTATCTGAACGATAGCAGTGATAGCCTGACACTTTAAAACGATCGTTTGTTGTTAAGTGTGTCTCGGTAACGCACGCTATATCTATGTTATGTCGTGTAAGAAAGACTGTAAATGTCGTTTGCTGGGCTTTAATACCATTTGCATTCCAGTTTAGGAGTTTTAAGTGATTGATAGCTCTACTACAGTTATGATCCATTAAGAAGCAAAGGTAAAAAGTTTGTTAATATGAATTGTTTAATTTGTCCTAGAAACGGTTGAATTAATCTGAGGATTGATGTCAGGATAGTGTTGGTGAGCGACTCATTTTCAGGAGATGTGTTATTTATCGTGTTCCAGGGTTGACTACGATTAGTTGCCCATGTGGATGTGCTAAGATGGGGAAAGTTGGTAGTGTTATTTTCAGAGGGTGCTTATTTCTTGCTACCAGAGGGAATATTTCTATTATGTGTTTTACTTTTGTTAAACTTAGAATACTGGAAATGTTTGCACCCTCTGAAGTTGGCTGGGTGGTTCTCTCCACAGTTGACACATATTGGAGCAGTATTTTTGTTTTTATCACAGGCAGTATATAAATGATTATCAAGGCACTTTACGTACCTTGGTTGCAAGCGGCAGTAATTTTTGGTATGGCCATAGCATTGGCATCTATGGCACTGAGGTGTATTTCCAAACGTTCTTCTTGGTTCAACCTTGACTAATGTATGACAGATACTACTGATTTTAAAGATTTCATTCGCTTTCTCATTTGCTGTAAGGCGAATTGCGCATACTGATATTGGGGTTTTAGTTTTATTAAGAAGTCTAGTAATTCTAATTATGGGAAGATTGTATGCAGCAAGTTCTTCTTTTAGGTCGTTTTCCGTTAAAGAGAGAGGCACATTTCTAATAACAACTGAAAGCGGCCTTTCGCTAGCGTTTTGGTAGGTGTGGTAGGCTATTTCATTTGTTGTGTAATATTTAGCTAAAGCTCTAAAGTCATTATCACAGCTAAGGGTAATTTTTAGTGAAGTTCCGCTGAGAGCGGTGTTAATTTTTTTTTTGCAATATCATTGATATCAGAAATTACCTGTTTGTGATCTACTGGGCCATGCAGGAATATTGGAGGGATTTTAGTCTTGATCCCTTCTTTATTAGGTTCTTGGGTTGTTGTATTATCCCTTGCTTGATTGCTTGATCCGGAGGGATCGAGATGATCAGGTAGATAATATTTATTTTGCTGCAGAATCGTTGTACTGTTCCATAGATACTTTTCTTGTAGATCACTATTTCTCTTGTGGGTTGTCATTGCACCACCCCCGAGGGGGAGGAGATCAGAAGTTGGATTGTGATTTATTCTTAGGTATGGAATTGAACAAATTTGCAGTGTAAATATAAAATTGCCGTTGACCGATAAAACGCACGAGGTCGTGATATCACTGCGGTCACTTATCGCATACGTCCGTTCAGCAAGAGCACTCGCACCGAACTCAATTAAATTTGTATCGTCAATATCTATTACAGTTGTCGTAACTGAACTAATTCAGTTATTATAAAACTTATTAATTAAATGATCTAATATACTATATTTTATGCAGTAATGAACAGGTTATACCATAAATTTGCTTTGTCTCTATCCCATAGTGTAAATAGGAACATAATCCGCCATGGAACAAACGAGAATTTTAAAAAGTTCGTTTTTCTACTATAAATCATAATGTGTTCATATTACATACAATATCACCATAACTGACAATTCAAGTGGTAGGTAGTTATTGATGAGAAAAACTTCCAAAGGATGCCAGGGCATGACATTACTTTAAAAGAAAAACATTTTAATGAGCTGCTCTGTGACGTAGAAGAATGAGAAATGTTACGTAGGCGGCATCTTATTTTAAAGATAGAATATTTTGTTTAGAACGTAGGTGGAAAAAGTGCACGTCACAATGGAAGACTGAAGAGCAAAAAAAAGTCAGTGGGTATATCAAAGCGAATAAATTACTATCGCTATTTCCCAATTTATAAAATTTCGGTTAAATTGTCATCTTTTCTAATATTCAGGTCTTTAATACTCCTGATTTGTTGACATTATGACATTTCATTTAAGTTATTCGGAAGTTTTAATATTGCCATACATTTTTCTTATGGCTGTCTGTCTGTACAGACTTCTGTCCCGCTCAGCGATATTTAGATTTCTGACTATTATAATGGGAATTCTATCTACCTGGGGTAATTTCTTGTTCGATAACGGCATTTAAGGGGGTATTAGCCATAAAACACGAGGCTAGCCAGACGGGCTGGTAAGCGAGTTCATTCAGCCGCCCATTTTGGGAACATTCGCTATTTGTAGCCGCCCATTCTTGATCACATGCTGCCGTATCTATTAGTCTATCTATTTAGATCGAAGTGCCGGCCACACGCTAATAAAAAATACAAAGAAACGTATGTAAAATGGGGTTAAAAGCAAACTAGTATAAACAATTTAAACATTTCGAAGTCTATATACTTGTCTGCAGATATTACAAGAAATACCGGATGTAACACGATCACGGTACACCTCTCCTTTTTTGTCTTTATTTTTGAAGATAGGTTATTAAAACTTGGCGCATTTTGTACTAAATATGCGTCACTTTCTGGCATAGAAGTGAATTTCTTTAGACTCCCGGCTTCAGCGAAAGTGATATTAACTTTTCATTTTCAAATAAAACATTTTGGTTATTATTGGATATTTGGATTATACATATCTAAATGACATTTCAAGTGCATTTTTTTTAAATTAAATTTTTATTGTTTAATTTAAGTGTGCCATGATCGGTTCGATTTAGTCCAGTCAACACATGTAATGCTATAAAAATAAAAATCACGTCAAAAATACTACATCATGTAATTTATGACTAAACAAAAGTTTTTCAAAATGGCGTTTGGGACGAAACTCCATTTTTTCAAATGGACCTATATTGGTACCAAAATACCCTTCAATACTACCACTGATAAGGAGTGGTCTGGTATGACCACTTTGCAAATGAGATAAACACACCCGAAATTACAGTATATCAAAAAGTTTATTATATAATTTTGTTCTAATTAAATGATAATAATTTCCGAAGGTGCCTTTAAAAAATGAAACACTTACAGCCGGTTTTATAATGGCCATTAATCTGAGGTTAACTTTAATTCGTTGTTAATATAAACAAAAGCACAACAAAAAGTTAGTGCTTATCACATTTTGTTGATTAGTAAACAAATTTTGATGCCCTTGTGCTTATTTTAACAATGAATTAAAGTTAACCTTTATAAGACTGGCTGTTAAGTTGTCAAACATTGATGTTGGCTTACCGGTCTTTTAAAATTGTTTATAGTTATTGTTAATTTGCTGCAAAATGTCGGAAATTTAAACAATAAATTTATTTAGGAGACATATCTGGATTCTGGATTCTGGATTAAAAATGAAAGGTGAGTTACCTCACATGCACTTAGGTCACATTAAGTGGGCCCATTATGCTACCTCCCAGCAGCTCGCCAAGTTGGGTATCACTCAAGCCATTCCATCCTTTGAATGTGCTTAAGGACGACCGCAACTGGAGTCCTCCTAATTCTGACCATATCGGGCCAGAACTCCCCCAACATGGATCCTCTGACTCTTGCGAGAGCTGGACAGTGACACAGAACGTGTTCTGCTGTCTTGTCATCTTCGTTGCATCCGCGACAGTTTGGGCTGTCCACCAGTCCCATCCTGTGCATATGTTGATTTAGAGTGCAGTGTCCAGATAGGATACCCACAACTAGTCGAAGGTTCCTTCGGGACAGTTGCAAGCAATATTTGGCTGCCTTTGGCGAGGGCGCTGTAATAGCAGCTCTTGCTTGACGGCAGCTTTGCATGTTAACCCATCTTCTTATGAAGCTGTTGAAGGTTTCTTGATAGAGCATAGAGCATAATATTGTCAGGGATATAGGGATTAGGGGTTCTGGCCCCCAGAGAAGTTGTCTGGAAGTCAGTCTCGCAGTCTCATCAGCCTCCTCATTGCCGTAGTTATCGTCATGTCCTTTCACTCATACAAGAGAAACGACATTATTTTTTGAGATATCCTCGAGAGCTTCACAGCACTGCAGTACCACACCTGAGGTAATTTTGAAACTGCCCAGGGCTAGTAAAGCGGCTCTACTGTCACTGAAGATACCAATACATTGATTCTCGATTTTCTTTTCAAGAATTGCTTTTGCACCATACATTATTCCAATTACTTTCGCTTGGAAGACAGTGGCCATTTTGCCTAGTGGTATGATTCGGCGAAGGTTCAGATCGTCAAAGAAAACTCCGGCACCCGTTCCATGCTTTGTTTTAGACCCATCAGTAAAGATGGATATATCTATATGCTGGGTAAACCCGGCATTTTAATAGACGTTAAATTATCTGTTGAATGCATATTGTAGAGGAAGGTAGTCTACTATAGCGTTCAGAAGAAAGATCTTGTCGACGGCCTCATTCAGAATGCCTGCCTGCTGTGTGCCACAGCCCTTTGTAGCGCAGCCTCAAAGCTACTTCCTCCACAAAAAGATCGAGTGGTAGAAGGCATAGGTTTGCGGAAAGTTCGTTCCCCACATTTCGTTCCCCACATTTCGTACCCGACATTCGTTCCGGGGATATTTAGTCTTCCCACATCTCGTACCCGGAAACTTCGTTCCCGAGCGAGCTCAATTTGTCTCCTAGATTACAGGGTGTTGAAAAACGAGTGCAGCGATCGGAATACAGTTAGAAAAACGAAAGATATTTTAATTAATGTATTTATTATAATAAACTTATAAGAACTATATACAGTATGACCCCAGCTTAAGTTTACAAGAGGGAATTACATTTTATTTTTTGTTTTACATAAAAATGTTATAGGAATTATAATTCCTGCTCGGTTTGTAGAGAATTCTAAGAAAATTTTGCGTTTTTTCAAGTCGGCAGCTGTAACGTCGCTACCTCAACTTGGCCAAGGTGTTAGTAGAAAGGCACATTCGATGTTGGTTATGTTGTTGTTTCCCGATGTATTCTGAATGTGGTGCCGCTATCAATTTTAAGATCTCTACCTCGTCTACCGGACCGATGCCCTAATTCTAAGGTCGTAAAGAACCCACTCCTTCTCGCTGAGCATCCCTAATAGCCGGATTCTTGTGTTACAGCCCATCCTAACGAGAATTTGGGGAAACGGATTTGTGTAATTTTCCCGATTTTGCCGTAAAGTAGTTTGCAGGTAGTAACTAACTGACGGTTGTGTCGTAATGTCGCTTTTATGCTGTAGCAAGTTTCCGGGTACGAGATGTGGGGAGACGAAATATCCCGGGAACGAAATGTGGTGTACGAAATGTGGGGAACGAAATGTGGGGAACGAACTTTCCGCATCCCGGCTGAGACCACTTTAAAGCGACCGTAGGGGTTGAGCGTATAGCACCTGTAGAACTAAAACAGGCAAGTCGTTGCACATGTCCTAGTTTACTTGCTGCCGTAGCCTGTCTGACCCTGGGCCACCGGACAAGTTCTCCATAACATAGCATGGGCCAAATCACGGCAGTATACAGCCATAAGGTAATTAGGGGGGAGGGTCCCCAGGATTTACCTAAAGCGCGTCGACACTCCCAGAATGCGTTGCATGGTTTTTCAGTTTTAACTTTTAAATATTTCTCCCAATTCAGCTGCCTGTCAAAAATAACTCCCAAGTATTTGACATTGTCTGAAAAGCTCAGAGAAGTGTTGAATAGGAGAGGTCTACATAAAGGTCTCAACTTCCTTTTGTTTGTGAAAAGTACCATTTCTGTCTTTGAAGGATCGACAGAGAGTGACTGTTCATTACACCATGTTTCCGTTATTCAAAAAGCTGTCAGCATCAAGTTACAGAGCGTACCTTCGAACTTGCCAGTAATGAGGACGACGATGTTATCTGCATATCCAGTAGCATAGAATCCACCATCATTGAGTGGACTTAAAAAGCTGTCCACCACTATATTCCACAGTAGTGGAGACAGAACACCCCGCCCCCCTTGCGAACAGCCCTTCGTCACAACACCTCTAATGGAGTTGTCTCCTAAATTAAATTGTAGTGCTCTTAACGTAAGCATGTCTTTTATCCATTCACAGAGAGTGGGTGCCACACTATGCCTGCATAAGACAGAGTTAATGCTTTCACAGGACGCCTTGTCAAAGGCTTCTTGAATATCAATGAAAACTCCCAGAGTGGACATTTTATTGTCTAGCGATCTCTCAATTCGATTCACTACAGCATGTAGCGCCGATTCTGTAGATCCCGCTGAGATATAGGCGTGTTGGTTTAGGTGCAATTGGTATAAAGCCAGCACCCTTTCCCGTATTTCTCTGTAACAAAGTCTCTCAAGCGTCTTTAGTAAGAAGGATGTAAGACTAATGGGACGATATGATTTGGCCTGGGTATAATCCGTACGCCCTGGTTTAGGTATAAAAACTACCTTCACTTCTATCCAGATCTCCGGTATATATCGAAAAGCGATACCTGCCCGGTAGATGCGCACCAGGTGAACAAGCATCAGTCCCCATTGTAGTAGGGCTGGGAAGATACATGGCGACTTGAAGGGAAGAAAGGAGTTTATAGCCCAGGTTACCTTGTCACCCCGTACGACCTGGTTTGCCACATTCCAATCCTCCTCTGAGGGAGGTGGGGTGCTGGGTCTTTGCGATGCATTGTCAGGGGTGACAATACAGCCTGGAAATGTGTTTAAATTAGCACTTCCGCTGTCTTTTCGGGTTTGGTTGTAAAATAACCATCCCCTCGTCTGAGACAGCCTGGCTGTTGGTTTGGATCTTTAGAAAGGATCTTCTTCAACCGAGCCGAGGAGGCAGTGGTCTCTATGAAACTGCAAAATATTTTCCAAAAGTCTCTCTGTCTCTGGCGGATTTCTTTTTTGTATAATCGTTTTTGTCTTTATAGACCTCCCAGTCACTAGTAATTCAAGTTCTTTTTGCTTTGTTAAAGAGTTTGCCCAATGTCGATTTTATCTTGTCGAGTTTCGGACACTCTTTGGATGTCTTCATGGAGATAAATAATGTCAAAAATTTTGGAAATATGTGTGGTATTAATAATGCATGATTTTAATTAAAATTGACATTATTTATCTCCATAACATATAATTCGTAAGATTGTAGGATCGAGTTCTGCAGGATATGCACACTGATTTGCAAGTTCTCTACCTGATTAATCTTTTCTGGGAAAACCGAAACCAACAGGTAAGCCTCCAGATCTTTCTTGTAAGATAGTCTGTAAGTCCGCCTAGGGTTTCGATATTGTTTTGGTTGAGCTATAGTTCCAGATAATTTGAAAGAAATCCAACTGTGGTCTGACATAGACACAACAAGTGATACCTGCTAGCCCACAATATTATTGGAAATATCTGAAGGGACCAGAATGACATCAATCACGGTCTGGCTACGCGTTGTGACAAAAGTTGGTTCACATCCACGGTTCAGTATTTCTAAGTTTGTACTTATTAGGTACTCAAGTAAAAACCTACCTCGGGTGTTAATGCCACTGCTACCCCAGGACACGTGGTGAGCATTTGCATCACAGCCAGTAATTAAATTAGATTTGTGTTGTTCCTCTCACAGTAGTTTACCAATTCGATAAACTCCTCGCTAGGTGTAGGGTCAATTGAGTCACTGGGGAGGTATACCGTTGCGAAAATAACATCTTTCTTCCCTTCGTTGATACTACTGCTCATCTGTATCGCTGTAATATCACGCGTACAAAGTTGTAGCAAAGCAAAGGCTTGTAAATGCTTGGGACAGTAGATGCACGTCCCTTAGTTTCTCATGGGTGCTATCTGTAAAACCAGTGCCATTACGGTTAATTAATCCACAAATCTTAGATTTTACAATCCAAGGCTCTTGTATTAATACAACAGTGTCCTGCTGGCTGTCGAACTGTCTGCGTAGAGTAACAGCAGCCTCTCGACAGTGTTGCAGGTTATAGTTTGTTCAAATTGAGGTGGCGCAGTCCAGGTATACGGATTAAGCGGGGTTTCCTGTAAGTGATACTTTATTTACATGTAATCCCTTGTTGTTCATGCTACTTACCAGTTGAGACGACTTCTAAAAACCTGCACGTATTTAGGTAAATTATTGAGCCCCAATTTTTAGTACTAAAATAATACACTGCTATGGTATATAATTTTTAATTAAGAGCACATAAAAACACTACATTTTCGTTATTAGATATTAACAGGAAGTCCTCTAGCTTGCAAATGTTTTATAAACGGCGTCCTTTCTGATTAAACAAAATTTACATTTCCTTTTTTCTATAGCCAATCAGAATAGAGCGTACCACATTCAAATTTCAAATAAATCATAATGTGCAAGTATAAATTTTAAAACTAAACAAATTTGTAATTATAATGTGACATAAGTTCAGATATATAAAAACATGATTCAATATTGATTATTCACATGGAATAATAAGTCTAAATTCATTTATTTAAAATTAATAAACAAAATTTAAATTTTAAACGCATCACTTCAGATTTCATAATGCACAAATGTTTAACCACTTTTAATTCACGTTTTAAAAATAATTCTCGTTTGGGTTTTCCAAATCAATTAATTAAAGCAATTATTTTCCTTTACAGATGAATGATGCATAACACTTTATTTTATTTAAATTGTATAATATACAAAAATTGCTGTGGTCTAGGTACTTATAATAATATATGTAAATACCTAGTTGCTTTTGTTTGATTCCTTGATTTTCAATATATCAATTGTACGAAAAACCACTGGTAACTAAATGCGGACCTGTTCTGCAGGTAAAGGGGTTTCGTAATCTCAAATGACTAGGGTAAGCTCCGAAGCCAATTAACTATGGCAAATCCCTCATATATTAATCCGTATACCTGGACTGCGCCACCTCAATTTGGACAAACTGTAATTTGTATGATGTTTAGTCCAGGTTGGGTGAACATGAGGTCGACAATAAATTATTTGTCCTCGGTGTCCGGCCCGGACTCTAAAAGCATACTCCCTCTCCTCCTGAACAGTATCCATGGGGGTGGAGGGTTGTGCGGCTTCTTCTTCGGATGGCTTCTGTGGTAGCAGCGGCTCTCCTACTGGCGATGGAGACGTATCCGTAGACGCACCCTGCCCTGAGGGGTGGGAGTCTGGAGGTGCATCTCCAGGCCTCTGAATGTTTAATTTTAGAGTTTTAAACTGATAGTGCAGTTTACTACTGCTTCTTTTGACTGATATTTCAGCCTATTGGTTTAGCCCAAAAACTAGGAGTCTGCCAACTGGCTCCTCCTTTTCGGCTGTATTGAAGAGGGGCCAGTCCCCAACACTTATCCCGAGGTTCTGCACTGCCAGTCGACGAGTAACAGTCTCCGTAGGTTCAGGTTTTCCTGGAATCCACAGAGCTGCCTTCGCCAGCCTGGGCAGTCGATCCACCTGGACGACACTGAGACGGGCGCCCTCCCATAAAATGGACAGGTTTGAAACTGCTTTTGTTAGCCACTTCAGGGACTGGTCATTTTCGTAGGTGATTCTAAGAAGCTCTCCAGAGTACAGCCAGCCCTTGAAAGTGGGTGCAATTTGGCCTTCGGCTAGGGCGAACATATGATTTTCCAGAGCCACTAGCAATTGGGCTTTTATTAGGTCCACTTGGACCTGGGTGATCTTACCGAGGGGGTTCTTAGATTCACGATGGCGACACGGAGGTGCCTCGTAAGGGCCTCTTTGTAACCACCTGTCTATTCGGTTACCTTTTGGTCTGGCTTGCCCTTCCTTTTCGGATTAGAAGTGGAGGGCGTGCTTCCATCCGATCTAATCTTTTTACTTGTGGAAGGTGTAGGCCTACCGGAACCAACTGCCTTGGGGCTAGCTCTGGGAGCCAGTTCCTTGGTAGTGGTTGAGGAGGACCCACGTCCCTTCCCACTTCTATCTTTCACTTTGCCCGAACTTGCCGCCTTAGGGTTAGCTTCAGGAGCCAGCCTTTGGGTGGAGGTAGAGGCAGAAGCGCCGGAGTTCTCTGCAGCTAGGCGAGCCTTCTTCCTGGGATTCTGTTCGGAGCCAGAAATCCTCTTCCTCTTTGGAAGGGTCTGTTGCTCCTCCTTCTCTTTTTTTGCTGCTGCTGTTGCTGCTGCTGTTGTGGTTCTGGTTGAGAGGTATCCGAAGACGCGCCCTGTACGGTTTCTTCAATCTTCTTGTCATCCGTGCTGTAAGAAAAAATTCATCTCCTTAGCTCCCCACCCACCACGGAGCCCAACAAGGGGACGCCGAACTTCGACGGCAAGAATACTAAAGAGATATAGCTCTCAGAGGTGAATTGCACACAAGCAGGCACTTTTAGACGAACCCCAGGGTATCATAAACCAGAACCCTTGGAACCTTAGGAACTCACTGCATGCCCTTCACCCCCAAAGAACTCACCTTTCAGGCGGTCTTACCCGACGGAACAGCCGATTGATCGAGGTGGGTTAGTCTGGACCTCCCGCTTCGATCACTTCGAATAACGCTACTAATTTCAAGGGAGCTGCAAAAGAACTAAAGAAACTTTATCAGTTTTTAAATTCTAAAAATACAAACGAAAGGATTTCAAACTTTACTGCTAACAACAATATAAAGCTTTTATTATTCCCAGGAATCCACATCAAGGTGGTATTTGGGAGAGTGGCGTTAAAAGTGTCAAATCACATTTAAAAATAGTTTTAGGCAATGCATCCCTCAATTACGAGGACTTCTCTACCTTATTAATTCAAATAGAAGCAACATTAAATTTACGTCCTCTATCACCTCTCTCTAGCGATCCTACTGATACCAATCCCCTTACCCTTGGGCACTTTCTTTTATCTCGACTACTTTGAGCTCTTGATGACACTACCATAGGAGATGTAAATGAGAATAAACTATCGGTTTACCAACGCATCCAGCGTCTTATTCAAGATTTTTGGCGTGCTTCCGGGAGTGTAAAATGGCAATTTCGATTAATTTAGTGCGTGCAGTGTTATTCGCTGTTATAGTATTTATAGTTACTGGACTAATGGTTATAAAAGTACAGCTTATGTATTTTTGTTCTTTTCATGTATCATTTATTACTGTTTCTCTTTTTTGTTGTTGAATTCATAAGATTTCAAGGCGACCGGCATGTTAAGTATATCCAATCATTTGTGCTTACACAATTTAAATTTGCCGCTCAAACCGTTTTCTGGTAGCAGCGCCGCCACAATTGTATTCATCTAACTAGTTAGAAGGGAACTACACTTCACTTGCCGTTTGAACGTGCCTTCGATATGACGCAGCAGTGAGTCCCGTACCATGTTTCTTTTATTTTGTTACTGTGCTTTTTTTGTATTAGTGCCTAATTAAATGTATAATATTAACAAGTGCCTATTATGTCATCTGTGCATCAACGAAAATATACAGTCCATTGCTATGTTTTCTACACCCATTATTCCACAAAAAGAAAAACCCTTCGTTGGGCACAGACCATATTTTTCAATATGATAGATGTAGCAGCTCTAGCAGCCTACATCATTTACGCTCCCACGTTTTTGAGGCACTTTTCAACAAGTTAAAGACGCAACAGCTACACAAGTACCTGTTTACCATATTCTAACTTATGTAGTTGAGAAAAATTTTGTTCAACGGCGTTTCAAATGTGAACTGTAAGATATTTTTCCTCTTATTTCTATTCTATACAATCCAATATTTTGGTCACTTCTGTTTAAGTTCTTCATTTTTCATACATTTATTATGTTTGTGGATGCTAACAAAACGCTGCATAGCAGATATTCTCTACTTCTCTTGTTGAGAATATAATCTACAAAAGCAAATAATAGGATAGGAATGCTGAATTGAGTTTATTATAAGGTTATATTTGCATCAATTGAATTGGATAACAAGGAACGATTTACAAGGGAAGAATATTACATAGAAATCATTAGCAGAGTGAGCATATTTATGGGGTTTGTTAAGTGATATCTGGTGGCTTGGCTCTGGTGAAGATTCTTGGTGCTAGGTTGTAGCGGACTTCATATGAGTGATTTGGGTTCAACACTAAAGTAACACAACTACGACTGAGGTCTATTTGGATCTGTACTGTGGTGAAGCTGTAGATGCTGATTCCTGTGGCAAACTAGGTTCCTGTGTTGATTTGGATCCTGATTCTGGACATTGGCAGTTGGTTGTTGGTTGTGGCCTTCACCGGGCCTTCGGTGGAGCAGTTGTGTGGTGTAGTCAGTTGCAGAGCTGCACGAATTGGTTTTAGCAGAGGAGAGTGTTAAGTTCAATAAAAGGTAACAGAATCCAGGTATTAAAAATAAGAAATGAAAGAAAATATAGATTAAAGTGAATTAATTTTAATTAAGGAATAACTTACTATTTGAGATTGTCGCATGACAAATGTAACGATAAAGTATTTGTAATTGAATTTTCAAAACTAGTTTGAAGTATCATTTGACAGAAGTTTTTGAGTTGTCATCATTAAAACAGGAACATTAAATTTCAGAATATAAGCAATCTAGGTAAACAGAATCCGATCTGATTTTCAGTCAAGTGTATCTACTGGGGCTAGCAGAAAATAAATTTGATGATAAAAAGATTAACAAATAGGGCAATTAAATTGATTAAAATTTAATTATAACGTAACAAAGTGGAGCTAATCACTTTAACAGTATATATTAAAAGGGGAATAACCAATGTAAATAGGCATGTCGTTTGTTGAAAAAGGGAAAATTTTAAACGTAGTATGTATGGATAAGGTATTTTTTTCCCTACAAGAAACTAATCCACATTTTAATAGTTAAGTGAGCGAATAATTAAAATTGAAATCATATGACGCGTCACGGAAGTCAGTATATAAAACAATAATTTTGAAAGACACGTATTAATAATGCAACATGCTACTTTGCACACGTAACATTAAAAATTTTTACATGTCTATCATAATCAACACTTGTTATATTATGAATAGACAATGGTCTCCTGTGTAAAACTGCAAGCTTGCAACCTTGAACGATAAATAGCTTCTTTATATGAATTGCAAGTCTGCAACCTTGAACGCACGTGGCTTCCTGTCTCACGCTCCCTTTTAGAGATAACGCTTGTCTTAGCTGATTAGGCATAGTATATATACTAGTAGCTTGCACTTCTAAGTTAAGCTCCAGTCAGTCGATAAGTTCCATTGTGTTCGTATCATAGCTAGATGTAAGAAATTGTCCGGCGGCTAGCTGTGTGCTTCCAATGTTATATTTCATTGTAAAATAAAAATAAACGTTTTTTAAAAAGTCGTTTCGGCGGCCTTTTAATAAAACTGGCGCAGCCGGTAGGATTTGTGGAGGAAAACCTGGAAAACTACAAACATCGAGTCGACCAGCAACTTTCCTTGAGGTTCAGCTCTTTGCCACAAATCGAAACCTACCACCCAGCGGATCTTCGGACATCTCCAACAGGGACAAACATCGCCCGATCGTGAGAAGCGCCCGTCGACCCAGCTCCTGCTCCTCCGTGGTTATTGGAACCATCTGGTCATTGGGACCACTCTTGATCATTGGGATCAGTCTCTGGTATTGGCAACGTCAACAACGACGACCCCAGGACAACTTTTGGATAACGCTCTAGCGCAAAGCTGGACTATCCAAGTCGGACTTCAGGACCTCTGTGCAGGCCAGCCGACATCAATAGGATCGACGCATCCTTTTTGAAGACAACAGGACGTAGCTTGATCGCACGCCGTTCGTCAATTTTAACGCACAATGTAAGTGCATATTTTTATAATAATTTTCAAGCTTTAGAGAAAAAGCAAAGGTATATTTTTAAAAATAATAATTTTCAAGCTTTAGAGAAAAAGCAAAGGTATATTTTAAAGGCAACAAAGTAACGACTATTAAAGCGTTCGCCTAAGTAATAATTTACAAGTTTTAAAGAAAAAGCAAAATAATTAATTTTAAAGGCAACAAAGTAACGTAATATAATTTTCAAAAGTAATAATTATTAAAGCGTTCGCCTAAATAACAAAGTAAAAATTTCAAAGGCAACAAAGTAACGTAATATAATTTTCAAAAGTGATAATTATTAAAGCGTTCGCCTAAAACAACAAAGTTAACTAATATAAAGTTTTAAAAATTATACTAACATAGTTCTAATATTTATTTATAATATTAGGCAGAACGTAGTAAGCCAGACCAATTGCTGCACATAATAGGTGTGCTTAATTTGCATTTGTGCTTGCGTTCTTGCGCGTAGGTACCCCTGTTAAACATCCCCTAGTCATTAAACTGTTTACTAACATAAATAAAAATTAAAAATAAGTGAAACAAATAAAGCAAAATTAATTTTTGTCTATAAAATTTTTATGTTTAGATCACTATTATCTTGAATCATTAGTTAAAACACTTATAATTATATTTTGAAACAATTGTAAAAATTTTATGTCACGAGATAGATCACGCTCACCAAGGAATTCTATCCCTAGAATTTTATTTTTAAATAATTTTGGGTTGTTACAACAAATATGGTTGATCAAAACGCATCATTGTTTCCCCCACATTTTAATGTAGCTTTATTAAATGAAATTCCCACATATGATGGTAATCAAGCCACTCTTTCGGAATTTATCAGATCCGCAGAAATCATTGCAACCAAATTTTGCACAGAAAATTCAAACGAGTATATCAACCAAGTAACTTTAAATTCGATAAGGAATAAATTAAAAGGTCAAGCGTTAGAAGTAATCACAGGTTACCAGTATGATACTTGGAAAGACTTAAAAAAGGTCTTAATTGAAAATTTTGGCGACCAAAGGTCAGAATTGAATCTTTTAATTGATTTAACTAAATTAAAGCAGAATAAAGACTCTCCTATAGAATTTTTCAATAAAGTTAGAACCCATTTGGCTATTTATAATTCTAAAGTTTCTCTGAGTCAAGAATCAAAAGACATTATCACTTATAAATTAAAGGCTAACAAAGATTTAGCACTTCGCACTTTTACAAGTGGACTAAATGAAAATTTAGGAAGCTTCGTAAGAAGTAGAAATCCAACTTCACTAGAACAAGCGTTAAGCATAGTAAAAGAAGAAATTGATATCAGATATTCTCAAAATCAAAATAATTTTCAAAGTCAAAAATTAAATAAATCAAATTTAACTTCCAATATTCAAACACAAAATTCATATAAACCTAAATTTAATAACCCAAATTTTATGCAAAGACCATTTCAACAAAATCGAAGTAATTTTAATCAAAATCCCAACTATTTTAAAAGTTCAACAAATTTTAATAATCCTAATAATTCTAGAATAACTCAAAATTCAAGCTTTAATGCATTTGCACCAAAACCAAATTTTTCACCAACAAATAAACCAGAACCTATGGACTTTAGCACTATAAAAAGACCAGCTACTCAACAATCAAATTTCCCTAATAAATATCGAGCGAATTCTCAAAACGTTAATAGAAATTTTAATCATTTAAATTACCATCAAGAAAACCTCCGGATGAGTATGAAAACTTAGCCGAAAATTTATTTGAAAATGGAGAATTTTCAACTCCAGAAAAATTTAACGAAAACCCTCAGGAATATTTTGACCCAGACAATTTTCAAGATACAACTGAAAATTGCGAATCACAAGATTTAGACCATACTTACGATTATTTCGAATATCCAGATCCAAACGACACTGTAAATTTTCATTAAGAGCCTCGGAAAAGAATATTTTAACTTTTAATATAAATCCAAAATCAAACCTTCCTTATATTATAATTCCCGCCACGGTGATAAACTTTTAATTGATACAGGTAGCTCACAAACAATAATTTCTCCAGAATTTGTACAACAACATTTTCCAAATTATATTTATGAAACAGAATTCGAGATAATTACATCTCATGGAATTTCTCAACATAACTTAATTGCAGATTTACCAATCCCCAGTCTTTTTTATGAAAACGGAACACATACATGTTATTTATATAATTTTAACCCAGACTATATAGGACTTATTGGATCCGACTTATTTTCAAAATTATCCGCACGAATAGATTATAAATGGATGCATATTCAGACAGAAAGAGCTACGATACCATTTTATTATAACCCGTAAAATTTATCAGCATAAAAAAAATGAAACTAAAATAACTCCAAAATTAAAATTTAATGAAAAAGGCATGACTAAGCCTTCAGCAATTGAAATCATACAATAATCAATTTAAAACAAGCGTAATTAATACTTTAAATGAAATACAAGAAATTAATATTTATAATCCTTAATCTTATAAAAAAATAAAAATTATGAGCTCAACAAAAATCAGTCTATCAGACTTAACAACTTTAATATAAAAACTTCAAACATTAAAAGTATTTTAGATAATTAATTTAAATAACAATTTTTTTTAACAACTTTAATATAAAAACTCCAAACATTAAAAGTATTTTAGATAATTATTTTAAATAACAATTTTTAAAAAAAATTTTTGAGATTAGACCATTTAAACGAAGATGAATAAACTCTTTTGACTAATTTATGTTTTCAATACAGAGATGTATTTTACTCTCCCGAAGTACCTTCATCCGTTACGAAACTGACAATAAAAATCAACTCATAATATTTAGTAATTCAAACATAAATTTGTAAAATATTTAGATTATATAGCTACCTACTACTTTAGAAGGAATAAAATCAGATTCATCTAAAAATTCAATAATCAAAATTTCCCAGCACTTAAAAATCTAAATAAAATAATTTTTAACCAAATAGTCTACTAAAGAACATTTATCAAAAATTTTGCCAAAATAACTAAATTTTTAACCGTGTGTTTAAAGAAAAAAATAAGATTGTTCACACCCTTGAATTTTTGAAAAACTTTAAGTATTACAAATAAATTCTAATAAATAAATCAGTAACTTCAAATATCAAAAGTATTTTAAAAAAATAACATCTTAAGAAAAAACTTAAGACTAAAATCATTTAAATCAGAAAAAACTCAAATAAAAATTATACTTAACAAACAAACAAGACCTAAGCTTGTATTAATCTAGTATTTACAATTTTAATAATCACAATATTTCTCGCGTTAAAACTAAGATGTTCACAGCAACATACCTTTATAATTGATATTGCTAAAGGAAAACAAAGAAAAACCTTTACAACCATTTAAAATTAAATTCAAATTCAGAAAAGTCAAACATTTCAATTAAACGAAAAAGTATTTATTAAAACAAATCTCAGAAGTAAAGATTAAATTTAAAATTAAAACCCATTCAGAAAGATCAAACATTTCAATTAAACGAAGAAGTATTATTTAAAATAAATTTCAGAAGTAAAGATAAAATTTAAAATTAAAACCAATTCGGAAAAATCAAACATTCCAATTAAATGAAAAAATATTTGTTAGAACTAATTTCAGAAGTAAAATTGAAATTCAAAATTAAATCTAATTTTTTTAAAAAATATGGAAATATAAAACACCCTGACTAAAAGGAACTATTGCTCTCTCTTTTTCAGGATTACTACACTCTTCATCGCCTGTACCCTGCTGACTCAATCACTAGTTATACAGAGCGATATTATTATTAAAAATTTAAAAGATAATCCTGGATTATATCCTCTAAACTTAGGAAACGTAGTGCTTAAACAAAGCGAATGGACGCTTATTAGAAATGTAGACTATACCCCTATATTTGTTAATTATGACACACTTAGAACTAATTTAATGAAAATAATACCGTTACTTGAAAATAAAAGTTACGTTATTGAATATACAAAATTTAAAAGGATTGATGATGTTATTATCAATCATAACAATTTACTCATAATATTAAAACAATATCTTGAAAAAACAGATAAACTCTTAAGTCAATTATTTCCTGATGTTAAACACAAAATTAATAAAAGAGGACTTTTCGATGGACTTGGATCCGCTTTCAAATTTTTAACTGGAAACCTCGACGCCAACGATGGAGTCAGATATGAATCTATGATTACTAAATTGCAAGAAAGCAATAAAATTCAAAATGACGTTATATTAGAACAAACTAAAATTTTAAATGATACCATCTCAGTAATCAATGATATAGCAAAGAGTCAAGAATTATTAGACAGAAATATAAATAAAATAATTTTACAAAATGAGGAATTAGGCAAAAATCTCGCTACATACTCCTTAAAAACAGTCTTGCTAGAAGCAATTCAATTTTTGCAACTACTTATTAACACTTGTTTGGAACTAGAAAATGCATTAACTTTTGCCCAAAATCAACAGATGCATATGTCATTAATTGATAATGACGATTTAATTGAAAATCTAAATGAAATTTCGACGTATCTCAATAGCATATCAGAAAAAGCTTTAACTATTCCATATCCTGCAGAGTTACAGTATTTACATTTATACGAGTCAATTATCATTACAAAAGTTTATCAAGTTAAAAACAGAATTACATTTATATTCGAAATACCTCTTACTTCCAAAACTAACGATTATCAAATGATACAATTAATACCATTTCCGATTTTTATCCAAAATTATCAATTTCGTATGATTATACCTACTTATAGTACTTTATTATTTAACGTTAAAAACAGCATTCCCATTGAAATAAGTCATTGTAAACTTATAACTTTAGACACCTACTTTTGTAATCAAAATAACTACTTTGAAATCCCCAACGACAAATTGTGCGAAACACAACTTCTGTCATTTAATAAAAATAAAACATGTATCCCTTATTTATTCAATTTAACAGAAATCAAAATATCACAAATAAATCCTGCGACATGGTTAATATCTTCCCCATCTGAAGCAATATTGGACGTCAAATGTAAAAATCAGAATTTTAGAAAAGGAATATCTGGCACTAACCTCTTACACCTCAGTTCAGACTGTCTTGTTTCAATAAATCAAAAACACATGTTATTCACCGCAAAAAGAACCTCAAATGAAATTGTTAATTTAAAAATTTCAAACATTGACCGCTTAATAATTCCTGAATCAAACCACATAAATGTTTCAAAGATTGACTTGATACCTCTTGACACCCAGAAATTGGTTGAGGACCGAATTAAACTTAATAAATATGAAAATTTGTTAAAACCTGTTAATTATATTAAATCTGATAATTTAAGTGTGTCTGCAATTATATTTACTCTGTGTACTATTCTTATGTTAATAATTTTTATATTGTATTTGTATTATAATAGAAACACAATGAAGATTAAACTTATTAGATTTTTAAATAAAGATTTTGAACCGGTTAACGTAAATGCATAAGTTTAATTTTCTTTTCTCTTTGTAAGTTCAATGGAGGCATATTTGAATACCACCCATTGAACATTTTATCGGCGGACGTGTTATATTATGAATAGACAATGGTCTCCTGTGTAAAACTGCAAGCTTGCAACCTTGAACGATAAATAGCTTCTTTATATGAATTGCAAGTCTGCAACCTTGAACGCACGTGGCTTCCTGTCTCACGCTCCCTTTTAGAGATAACGCTTGTCTTAGCTGATTAGGCATAGTATATATACTAGTAGCTTGCACTTCTAAGTTAAGCTCCAGTCAGTCGATAAGTTCCATTGTGTTCGTATCATAGCTAGATGTAAGAAATTGTCCGGCGGCTAGCTGTGTGCTTCCAATGTTATATTTCATTGTAAAATAAAAATAAACGTTTTTTAAAAAGTCGTTTCGGCGGCCTTTTAATAAAACTCGCAAATGTTACACAATATCGCTTTCG
>CALNHX010007862.1:0-68207 GCA_940337035.1 Agriotes lineatus | reverse complement strand
ACATATGGGACATCTGGGACGTCCGAGACGTTAGGGACATATGGGACATCTGGGACGTCTGGGACGTTTGGGACGTCTGAAACGTTAAGGACATATGGGACATTTAAAACTTCTGGGACATTAGGGACATATGGGACATATGGGACATCTGGGACGCCTAAGACATTAGGGATATATGAGACATATGAGACATCTGGGACGTCTGGGACGTTAAGGACATATGGGACATCTGGAAAGTCAGGGACGTTAAGGACATATGGGACATTTAGGACGCCTGGGACATTAGGAACATATGGGACATATTGGACATCTGGGACGCTTGGGACATTAGGGACATATGAGACATCTGGGACGTCTGGGACGTTAGGGACATATGGGACATCTGGGACGTCTGGGACGTTAAGGACATATGAGACATCTAGCACGTTTGGGACGTCTGGGACGTTAAGGACATATGGGACATTTAGGACGCCTGGGACATTAGGGACATATGGGACCTATGGGACGTCTGGGACGTCTGGGACATTAGGGACATATGGGACATCTGGGAAGTCTAGGACGTTAAGGACATATGGGACATCTAGGACGTCTGGGACGTCTGGGACGTTAAAGACATATGAAACATTTAGGACGCCTGGAACATTAGAGACATATCGGACATATGGGACATCTGGGACGCCTGCGATATTAGCGACATATGGGACGTATGGGACATCTGGGACGTCTGGGACGTTAGGGACATATAGGACATTTAGGACGTCTGGGACGTTAGGGACATATGGGGCATCTAGGACGTCTGGGACGTCTGGGACGTTAGGGACATACGGGACAGCTGGGACGTCTGGGACGTTAGGGACATATGGGACATTTAGGACGTCGGAGACGTTAGGGACATGTGGAACATCTAGGACGGCTGGGACATCAGGGACATATGGGACATATGGGACATCTGGGCCGTCTGGGATGTTAGGGACATATGGGATATCTGGGACGTCTGGTACGTTAAGGACATATGGGACATCTAGGACGTCTGGGACATCTGGAACTTTAAGGGCATATGGGACATTTAGGACGCCTGGGACATTAGGGACATATGGGACTTATGGGACATCTGGGACGCTTGGGACATTAGGGACATATGGGACATATGGAACATCTGGGACGTCTGGGACGTTAGGGACATATGGGACATCTGGGACGTCTGAGACGTTAAGGACATATGGGACATCTAGGACGTCTGGGACGTCTGGGACCTTAAACACATATGGGACATTTAGGACGTCTGGGACGTCTGGGACGTTAAGGACATACGGGACATCTGGGACGTCTGGGGCGTTAAATACATATGGGACATTTAGGACGTCTGGGACGTCTGGGACGTTAAGGACATACGGGACATCTGGGACGTCTGGGGCGTTAGGGACATATGGGACATCTAGGACGTCTGGGACGCCTGAGACCTTAAGGACATACGGGACAGCTGGTACGTCTGGGACGTTAGGGACATATGGGACATTTAGGACGTCCGGGACGTTAGGGACAAATGGGACATCTAGGACGTCTGGGACGTCTGGGACATTAGGGACATATGTGACATACAGAACATCTGGGACGTCTGGGACGTTAAATACATATGGGACATTTAGGACGTCTGGGACGTCTGGGACGTTAAGGACATACGGGACATCTGGGACGTCTGGGGCGTTAGGGACATATGGGACATCTAGGACGTCTGGGACGCCTGAGACCTTAAGGACATACGGGACAGCTGGTACGTCTGGGACGTTAGGGACATATGGGACATTTAGGACGTCCGGGACGTTAGGGACAAATGGGACATCTAGGACGTCTGGGACGTCTGGGACATTAGGGACATATGTGACATACAGAACATCTGGGACGTCTGGGACGTTAAATACATATGGGACATTTAGGACGTCTGGGACGTCTGGGACGTTAAGGACATACGGGACATCTGGGACGTCTGGGGCGTTAGGGACATATGGGACATCTAGGACGTCTGGGACGCCTGAGACCTTAAGGACATACGGGACAGCTGGTACGTCTGGGACGTTAGGGACATATGGGACATTTAGGACGTCCGGGACGTTAGGGACAAATGGGACATCTAGGACGTCTGGGACGTCTGGGACATTAGGGACATATGTGACATACAGAACATCTGGGACGTCTGGGACGTTAAATACATATGGGACATTTAGGACGTCTGGGACGTCTGGGACGTTAAGGACATACGGGACATCTGGGACGTCTGGGGCGTTAGGGACATATGGGACATCTAGGACGTCTGGGACGTCTGGGACGTTAAGGACATACGGGACATCTAGGACGTCTGGGACGTCTGGGACATTAGGGACATATGGGACATACAGAACATCTGGGACATCTGGGACGTTAAATACATATGGGACATTAAGGACGTCTGAGACGTCTGGGACGTTAAGGACATACGGGACATCTGGGACGTCTGGGGCGTTAGGGACATATGGGACATCTAGGACGTCTGGGACGCCTGAGACGTTAAGGACATACGGGACAGCTGGTACGTCTGGGACGTTAGGGACATATGGGACATTTAGGACGTCCGGGACGTTAGGGACAAATGGGACATCTAGGACGTCTGGGACGTCTGCGACATTAGGGACATATTGGACATATGGGACATCTGGGACACCTGGGACATTAGGGACATATGGGACATACAGAACATCTGGGACGTCTGGGACGTTAGGGACATATGGGGCGTCTGGGACGTCTGGGACGTTAAGGACATATGGGACATCTAGAAGGTCTGTGACGTCTGGGACGTTAAGGACATATGGGACATTTAAGACGCCTTGGACATTAGGAACATATGGGACATATGGGACATATGGAACATCTGGGACGCCTGGGACATTAGGGACATATGGAACATATGGGACATCTGGGACGTCTGGGACGTTAAGGACATATGGGACATCTGAGACGTCTGGAACGTTAGGGACATATGGGGCATCTAGGACGTCTGGGACGTCTGGGACGTTAGGGAAATACGGTACAGCTGGGACGTCTGGGACGTTAGGGACATATGGGACATTTAGGACGTTGGGACGTTAGGGACATGTGGAACATCTAGGACGGCTGGGACATTAGGGACATATGGGACATATGGGACATCTGGGCCGTCTGGGATGTTAGGGACATATGGGATATCTGGGACGTCTGTTACGTTAAGGACATATGGGACATCTAGGACGTCTGGGACATCTGGGACGTTAAGGGCATATGGGACATTTAGGACGCCTGGGACATTAGGGACATATGGGACTTATGGGACATCTGGGACGCCTGGGACATTAGGGACATATGGGACAATTGGAACATCTGGAACGTCTGGGACGTTAGGGACATATGGGACATCTGGGACGTCTGAGATGTTAAGGACATATGGGACATCTAGGACGTCTGGGACGTCTGGGACTTTAAACACATATGGGACATTTAGGACGCCTGAGACATTAGGGACACATGGGACATATGGGACATCTGGGACATCTGGGACGTTAAATACATATGGGACATTTAGGACGTCTGGGACGTCTGGGACGTTAAGGACATACGGGACATCTGGGACGTCTGGGGCGTTAGGGACATATGGGACATCTAGGACGTCTGGGACGCCTGAGACGTTAAGGACATACGGGACAGCTGGGACGTCTGGGACGTTAGGGACATATGGGACATTTAGGACGTCCGGGACGTTAGGGACAAATGGAACATATGGGACATCTGGGACCTCTAGAACGTTAGGGAAATATGGGACATTTAGGACGTCTGGGACGTTAGAGACATATGGAACATCTAGGACGCCTGGGACATTAGGGACATATGGGACATATGGGACATCTGGGACGTCTGGGATGCTAGGGACATATGTGACATCTGGGACGTCTGGGACGTTAAGGACATCTGGGACATCTAGGACGTCTGCGACGTCTGGAACGTTAAGGACATATGGGACATTTAGGACGCCTGGGACATTAGGGACATATGGGCATATGGACCATCTGGGACGCCTGGTACATTAGGGACAAATGGGACATATGGGACATCTGGGACGTCTGGGACGTTAGGAACATATGGGACATCTGGGATGTCTGCGACGTTAAATGCATATGGGACATCTAGGACGTCTGGGACGTCTGGGACGTTAAGGACATATGGGACATCTAGGACGTCTGGGACGTCTGGGACTTTAAACACATATGGGACATTTAGGACGCCTGAGACATTAGGGACACATGGGACATATGGGACATCTGGGACATCTGGGACGTTAAATACATATGGGACATTTAGGACGTCTGGGACGTCTGGGACGTTAAGGACATACGGGACATCTGAGACGTCTGGGGCGTTAGGGACATATGGGACATCTAGGACGTCTGGGACGCCTGAGACGTTAAGGACATACGGGACAGCTGGGACGTCTGGGACGTTAGGGACATATGGGACATTTAGGACGTCCGGGACGTTAGGGACAAATGGAACATATGGGACATCTGGGACCTCTAGAACGTTAGGGAAATATGGGACATTTAGGACGTCTGGGACGTTAGAGACATATGGAACATCTAGGACGCCTGGGACATTAGGGACATATGGGACATATGGGACATCTGGGACGTCTGGGATGCTAGGGACATATGTGACATCTGGGACGTCTGGGACGTTAAGGACATCTGGGACATCTAGGACGTCTGGGACGTCTGGGACGTTAAGGAGATATGGGACATTTAGGACGCCTGCGACATTAGGGACATATTGGACATATGGGACATCTGGGACGCCTGGGACATTAGGGACATATGGGACATACAGAACATCTGGGACGTTTGGGACGTTAGGGTCATATGGGACATCTGGGAAGTCTGGGACGTTAAGGACATATGGGACATCTAGAAGGTCTGGGACGTCTGGGACGTTAAGGACATATGGGACATTTAGGACGCCTTGGACATTAGGGACATATGGGACATATGGGACATATGGAACATCTGGGACGCCTGGGACATTAGGGACATATGGAACATATGGGACATCTGGGACGTCTGGGACGTTAAGGACATATGGGACATCTGAGATGTCTGGGACGTTAGGGACATATGGGACATTTAGGACGTCTGGGACGTTAGGGACATATGGAATATCAAGGACGCCTGGGACTTTAGGGACATATGGGACATATGGGACATCTGGGACGGCTGGGACGTTAGGGACATATGGGACATCTGGGACGTTAAGGACATATGGGACATCTAGGACGTCTGGGACGTCTGGGACGTTAAGGACATATGGGACATCTAGAACGTCTGGGACGTTAGGGACATATGGAACATCTGGGACGCCTGGGACATTAGGGACATATGGGACATATGGGACATTTAGGACGTCTGGGACGTTAGGGACATATGGAATATCTAGGACGCCTGGGACATTAGGGACATATGGGACATCTGGGACGGCTGGAACGTTAGGGACATATGGGACATCTGGGACGTCTGGGACGTGAAGGACATATGGGACATCTAGGACGTCTGGGACGTCTGGGACGTTAAGGACATATGGGACATTTAGACGCCTGGGACATTAGGGACATATGGGACAAATGGGACATCTGATACGCTTGGGACATTAGGGACATATAAGACATTTGGGACATCTGGGACGTCTGGGACGTTAGGGACATATGGGTCATCTGGGACGTCTGGGACGTTAAGGACATATGGGACATCTAGGACGTCTGGGACGTTAGGGACATATGGGCATATGGACCATCTGGGACGCCTGGGACATTAGGGACAAATGGGACATATGGGACATCTGGGACGTCTGGGACGTTAGGAACATATGGGACATCTGGGATGTCTGGGACGCTAAGGACATATGGGACATCTAGGACGTCTGAGACGTCTGGGACGTTAAGGACATATGGGACATTTAGGACGTCTCGGACATTAGGGACTGTGGGACATATGGGACATTTAGGACGTCTCGGACATTAGGGACTGTGGGACATATGGGACATCTGGGACGTCTGGGACGTTAAGGAGATATGGGACATTTAGGACGCCTGCGACATTAGAGACATATTGGACATATGGGACATCTGGGACGCCTGGGACATTAGGGACATATGGGACATACAGAACATCTGGGACGTCTGGGACGTTAGGGACATATGGGACATCTGGGACGTCTGGGACGCTAAGGACATATGGGACATCTAAAAGGTCTGGGACGTCTGGGACGTTAAGGACATATGGAACATTTAGGACGCCTTGGACATTAGGGACATATGGGACATATGGGACATATGGAACATCTGGGACGCCTGGGACATTAGGGACATATGGAACATATGGGACATCTGGGACGTCTGGGACGTTAAGGACATATGGGACATCTGAGATGTCTGGGACGTTAGGGACATATGGGACATTTAGGACGTCTGGGACGTTAGGGACATATGGAATATCAACGACGCCTGGGACTTTAGGGACATATGGGACATATGGGACATCTGGGACGGCTGGGACGTTAGGGACATATGGGACATCTGGGACGTTAAGGACATATGGGACATCTAGGACGTCTGGGACGTCTGGGACGTTAAGGACATATGGGACATCTAGAACGTCTGGGACGTTAGGGACATATGGAACATCTGGGACGCCTGGGACATTAGGGACATATGGGACATATGGGACATTTAGGACGTCTGGGACGTTAGGGACATATGGAATATCTAGGACGCCTGGGACATTAGGGACATATGGGACAAATGGGACATCTGATACGCTTGGGACATTAGGGACATATAAGACATTTGGGACATCTGGGACGTCTGGGACGTTAGGGACATATGGGTCATCTGGGACGTCTGGGACGTTAAGGACATATGCGACATCTAGGACGTCTGGGACGTTAGGGACATATGGGACATCTGGGACGTCTGGGACTTAAGGGACATATGGGACATCTGGGACGTCAGGAATGTTAGGGATATATGGCACATCTGGGACGTCTGGGACGTTAAGAACATATGAGACATCTAGGACGTCTGGGACGTCTGGGACGTTAAGGACATATGGGACATTTAGGACGGCTGGGACATTAGGGACATTTGGGACATTTGGAATATCTAGGACGCCTGGGACATTAGGGACATATTGGACATATGGGACATCTGGGACGGCTGGGACGTTAGGGACATATGGGACATCTGGGACGTCTGGGACGTTAAGGACATATGGGACATCTAGGACGTCTGGGACGTCTGGGACGGTAAGGACATATGGGACAATTAGGACGCCTGGGACATTAGGGACATATGGGACAAATGGGACATCTGATACGCCTGGGACATTAGGGACATATAAGACATTTGGGACATCTGGGACGTCTGGGACGGTAGGGACATATGGGTCATCTGGGACGTCTGGGACGTTAAGGACATATAGGACATCTAGAACGTCTGGGACGTTAGGGACATATGGGACATCTGGGACGTCTGGGACGTTAGGGACGTATGGGACATCTAAGACGTCTGGGATGTTAGGGACATATGGGACATCTGGGACGTCTGGGACGTTAAGGACATATGGACATCTAGGACGTCTGGGACGTCTGGGACGTTAAGGACATATGGGACATTTAGGACGCCTGGGACATTAGGGACATTCGGGACATACGGGACATCTGGGACGTTTGGGACATTAGGGACAAATGGGACATATGGGACATCTAGGACGTCTGGGACGTTAAGGACATATGGGACATTTAGGACGCCTGGGACGTTAGGGACATATGGGACATCTGGGACGTTAAGGACATATGGGACATTTAGGACGCCTGGGACGTTAGAAACATATGGGACATCTGGAAAGTCTGGGACGTTAAGGACATATGGGACATTTAGGACGCCTGGGACATTAGGAACATATGGGACATATTGGACATCTGGGACGTCTGGGACATTAGGGACATATGAGACATCTGGGACGTCTGGGACGTTAGGGACATATGGGACATCTGGGACGTCTGGGACGTTAAGGACATATGAGACATCTAGCACGTTTGGGACGTCTGGGACGTTAAGGACATATGGGACATTTAGGACGCCTGGGACATTAGGGACATATGGGACATATGGGACATCTGGGACGTCTGGCACATTAGGGACATATGGGACATCTGGGAAGTCTAGGACGTTAAGGACATATGGGACATCTAGGACGTCTGGGACGTCTGGGACGTTAAGGACATATGGGACATTTAGCACGCCTGGAACATTAGGGACATATCGGACATATGGGACATCTGGACGCCTGCGATATTAGGGACATATGGGACGTATGGGACATCTGGGACGTCTGGGACGTTAGGGACATATAGGACATTTAGGACGTCTGGGACGTTAGGGACATATGGGGCATCTAGGACGTCTGGGACGTTAGGGACATACGGGACAGCTGGGACGTCTGGGACGTTAGGGACATATGGGACATTTAGGACGTCGGGGACGTTAGGGACATGTGGAACATCTAGGACGGCTGGGAGATTATTGACATATGGGACATATGGGACACCTGGGCCGTCTGGGATGTTAGGGACATATGGGATATTTGGGACGCCTGGTACGTTAAGGACATATGGGACATTTAGGACGCCTGGGACATTAGGGACATATGGGACTTATGGGACATCTGGGACGCCTGGGACATTAGGGACATATGGGACATATGGAACATCTGGGACGTCTGGGACGTTAGGGACATATGGGACATCTGGGACGTCTGAGACGTTAAGGACATATGGGACATCTAGGACGTCTGGGACGTCTGCGACCTTAAACACATATGGGACATTTAGGAAGCCTGAGACATTAGGGACACATGGGACATATGGGACATCTGGGACGTTAAATACATATGGGACATTTAGGACGTCTGGGACGTCTGGGACGTTAAGGACATACGGGACAGCTGGGACGTCTGGGGCGTTAGGGACATATGGGACATCTAGGACGTCTGGGACGCCTGAGACGTTAAGGACATACGGGACAGCTGGTACGTCTGGGACGTTAGGGACATATGGGACATTTAGGACGTCCCGGACGTTAGAGACAAATGGGACATCTAGGACGTCTGGGACGTCTGGGACGTTAAGGAGATATGGGACATTTAGGACGCCTGCGACATTAGAGACATTTTGGACATATGGGACATCTGGGATGCCTGGGACATTAGGGACATATGGGACATAGAGAACATCTGGGACGTCTGGGACGTTAGGGACATATGGGACGTCTGGGACGTCTGGGACGTTAAGGACATATGGGACATCTAGAAGGTCTGTGACGTCCGGACGTTAAGGACATATGGGACATTTAAGACGCCTTGGACATTAGGAACATATGGGACATATGGGACATATGGAACATCTGGGACGCCTGGGACATTAGGGACATATGGAACATATGGGACATCTAGAAGGTCTGTGACGTTCCGGGACGTTAAGGACATATGGGACATTTAAGACGCCTTGGACATTAGGAACATATGGGACATATGGGACATATGGAACATCTGGGACGCCTGGGACGTTAAGGACATATGGGACATCTGAGACGTCTGGGACGTTAGGGACATATGGGGCATCTAGGACGTCTGGGACGTCTGGGACGTTAGGGACATACGGTACAGCTGGGACGTCTGGGACGTTAGGGACATATGGGACATTTAGGACGTCGGGGACGTTAGGGACATGTGGAACATCTAGGACAGCTGGGACATTAGGGACATATGGGACATATGGGACATCTGGGCCGTCTGGGATGTTAGGGGCATATGGGATATCTGGGACGTCTGGTACGTTAAGGACATATGGGACATCTAGGACGTCTGGGACATCTGGGACGTTAAGGGCATATGGGACATTTAGGACGCCTGGACATTAGGGACTAATGGGACTTATGGGACATCTGGGACGCCTGGGACATAAGAGACATATGGGACATATGGAACATCTGGGACGTCTGGGACGTTAGGGACATATGGGACATCTGGGACGTCTGAGACGTTAAGGACATATGGGACATCCAGGACGTCTGGGACGTCTGGGACTTTAAACACATATGGGACATTTAGGACACCTGAGACATTAGGGACACATGGGACATATGGGACATCTGGGACATCTGGGACGTTAAATACATATGGGACATTTAGGACGTCTGGGACGTCTGGGACGTTAAGGACATACGGGACATCTGGGACGTCTGGGGCGTTAGGGACATATGGGACATTTAGGACGTCCGGGACGTTAGGGACAAATGGAACATATGGACATCTGGGACCTCTAGAGCGTTAGGGAAATATGGGACATTTAGGACGTCTGGGACGTTAGAGACATATGGAACATCTAGGACGCCTGGGACATTAGGGACATAAGGGACATATGGGACATCTGGGACGTCTGGGATGCTAGGGACATATGTGACATCTGGGACGTCTGGGACGTTAAAGACATTAGGGACATCTAGGACGTCTGCGACGTCTGGAACGTTAAGGACATATGGGACATTTAGGACGCCTGGGACATTAGGGACATATGGGCATATGGACCATCTGGGACGCCTGGGACATTAGGGACAGATGGGACATATGGGACATCTGGGACGTCTGGGACGTTAGGAACATATGGGACATCTGGGACGTCTGGGACGCTAAGGACATATGGGACATCTAGGACGTCTGGGACGTCTGGGACGTTAAGGACATATGGGACATTTAGGACGTCTCGGACATTAGGGACTGTGGGACATATGGGACATTTAGGACGTCTCGGACATTAGGGACTGTGGGACATATGGGACATCTGGGACGTCTGGGACGTTAAGGAGATATGGGACTTTTAGGACGCCTGCGACATTAGAGACATATTGGACATATGGGACATCTGGGACGCCTGGGACATTAGGGACATATGGGACATACAGAACATCTGGGACGTCTGGGACGTTAGGGACATATGGGACATCTGGGACGTCTGGGACGTTAAGGACATATGGGACATCTAGAAGGTCTGGGACGTCTGGGACGGTAAGGACATATGGGACATTTAGGACGCCTTGGACATTAGGGACATATGGGACATATGGGACATATGGAACATCTGGGACGCCTGGGACATTAGGGACATATGGAACATATGGGACATCTGGGACGTCTGGGACGTTTAGGACATATGGGACATCTGAGATGTCTGGGACGTTAGGGACATATGGGACATTTAGGACGTCTGGGACGTTAGGGACATATGGAATATCAAGGACGCCTGGGACTTTAGGGACATATGGGACATATGGGACATCTGGGACCGCTGGGACGTTAGGGACATATGGGACATCTGGGACGTTAAGGACATATGGGACATCTAGGACGTCTGGGACGTCTGGGACGTTAAGGACATATGGGACATCTAGAACGTCTGGCACGTTAGGGACATATGGAACATCTGGGACGCCTGGGACATTAGGGACATATGGGACATATGGGACATTTAGGACGTCTGGGACGTTAGGGGCATATGGAATATCTAGGACGCCTGGGACATTAGCGACATATGGGACATCTGGGACGCCTGGGACATTAGGGACATATGGGACAAATGGGACATCTGATACGCTTGGGACATTAGGGACATATAAGACATTTGGGACATCTGGGACGTCTGGGACGTTAGGGACATATGGGTCATCTGGGACGTCTGGGACGTTAAGGACATATTGGACATCTAGGACGTCTGGGACGTTAGGGACATATGGGACATCTGGGACGTCTGGGACTTAAGGGACATATGGGACATCTGGGACGTCAGGGATGTTAGGGACATATGGGACATCTGGGACGTCTGGGACGTTAAGGACATATGAGACATCTAGGACGTCTGGGACGTCAGGGACGTTAAGGACATATGGGACATTTAGGACGCCTGGGACATTAGGGACATTTGGGACATATGGGACATCTGGGCCGCCTGGGACATTAGGGACAAATGGGACATATTGGACATCTAGGACGTCTGGGACGTTAAGGACATATGGGACATTTAGGACGCCTGGGACGTTAGGGACATATGGGACATCTGGGAAGTCTGGGACGTTAAGGACATATGGGACATCTAGGACGTCTGAGACGTTAAGGACATATAGGACATTTAGGACGCCTGGGACGTTAGAGACATATGGGACATCTGGAAAGTCTGGGACGTTAAGGACATATGGGACATTTATTACGCCTGGGACATTAGGAACATATGGGACATATTGGACATCTGGGACGCCTGGGACATTAGGGTCATATGGGACATTTAGGACGTCCGAGACGTTAGGGACAAATGGAACATCTAGGACGCCTGGGAAATTAGGGACATATAAGACATATGGGACATCTGGGACGTCTGGGACGTTAAGGACATATGGGGCATCTAGGACGTCTGGGACGTCTGGGATGCTAGGGACATATGGGACATCTGGGACGTCTGGGACGTTAAGGACATATGGGACATCTAGGACGTCTGGGACGTCTGGGACGTTAAGGACATATGGGACATTTAGGACGCCTGGGACACTAGGGACATATGGGCATATGGGCCATCTGGGACGCCTGGGACATTAGGGACAAATGGGGCATATGGGACATCTGGGACGTCTGGTACGTTAGGGACATATGGGACATCTGGGACGTCTGGGACGTTAAGGACATATGGGACATCTAGGACGTGTGGGACGTCTGGGACGTTAAGGACATATGGGACATTTAGGACGCCTCGGACATTAGGGACATATGGGACATATGGGACATCTGGGACGTCTGGGACGTTAAGGACATATGGGACATCTAGGACGTCTGGGACGTCTGGGACGTTAAGGAGATATGGGACATTTACTACGCCTGCGACATTAGGGACATATTGGACATATGGGACATCTGGGACGCCTTGGACATTAGGGACATATGGGACATCTGGGACGTCTGGGACGTTAGGGACATAAGGGACATCTGGGACGTCTGGGACGTTAAGGACATATGGGACATTTAGGACGCCTTGGACATTAGGGACATATGGGACATATGGAACATCTGGACCGCCTGGGACATTAGGGACATATGGAACATATGGGACATCTGATACGCTTGGGACATTAGGGACATATAAGACATTTGGGACATCTGGGACGTCTGGGACGTTAGGGACATATGGGTCATCTGGGACGTCTGGGACGTTAAGGACATATGGGACATCTAAGACGTCTGGGACGTTAGGGACATATAGGACATCTGGGACGTCTGGGACTTAAGGGACATATGGGACATCTGGGACGTCAGGGATGTTAGGGGCATATGGGACATCTGGGACGTCTGGGACGTTAAGGACATATGAGACATCTAGGACGTCTGGGACGTCTGGGACGTTAAGGACATATGGGACATTTAGGACGCCTCGGACATTAGGGACATTTGGGACATATGGGACATCTGGGCCGCCTGGGACATTAGGGACAAATGGGACATATGGGACATCTAGGACGTCTGGGACGTTAAGGACATATGGGACATTTAGGACGCCTGGGACGTTAGGGACATATGGGATATCTGGGAAGTCTGGGACGTTAAGGACATATGGGACATCTAGGACGTCTGAGACGTTAAGGACATATGGGACATTTAGGACGCCTGGGACGTTAGAGACATATGGGACATCTGGAAAGTCTGGGACGTTAAGGACATATGGGACATTTATTACGCCTGGGACATTAGGAACATATGGGACATATTGGACATCTGGGACGCCTGGGACATTAGGGACATATGGGACATTTAGGACGTCCGAGACGTTAGGGACAAATGGAAGATCTAGGACGGCTGGGAAATTAGGGACATATGGGACATATGGGACATCTGGGACGTTTGAGACGTTAGGAACATATGGGACATCTGGGACGTCTGGGACGTTAAGAACATATGGGGCATCTAGGACGTCTGGGACGTCTGGGATGCTAGGGACATATGGGACATCTGGGACGTCTGGGACGTTAAGGACATATGGAACATCTAGGACGTCTGGGACGTCTGGGACGTTAAGGACATATGGGACATTTAGGACGCCTGGGACATTAGGGACATATGGGCATATGGGCCTTCTGGACGCCTGGGACATTAGGGACAAATGGGGCATATGGGACATCTGGGACGTCTGGTACGTTAGGGACATATGGGACATCTGGGACGTCTGGGACGTTAAGGACATATGGGACATCTAGGACGTCTGGGACGTCTGGGACGTTAAGGACATATGGGACATTTAGGACGCCTCGGACATTAGGGACATATGGGACATATGGGACATCTGGGACGTCTGGGACGTTAAGGACATATGGGACATCTAGGACGTCTGGGACGTTGAGGATATATGGGACATCTAGGACGTGTGGGACGTTAGGGACATATGGGACATATAGGACATATGGGACGTCTGGGACGTTAGGGACATATGGGACATCTGGGACGTCTGGGACGTTAAGGACATATGGGACATCTAGGACGTCTGGGACGTCTGGGACGTTAAGGACATATGGGATATTTAGGGCGCCTGGGACATTAGGGACATATGGGACATATGGGACATCTGGGACGTCTTGGACGTTAAGGACATATGGGACACCTAGGACGTCTGGGGCGTCTGAAACGTTAAGGAATATGGGACATTTAAAACGTCTGGGACATAAGGGACATATGGGACATATGGGACATCTGGGACGCCTGGGATATTAGGGACATATGAGACCTATGGCACATCTGGGACGTTTGGGACGTTAAAGACATATGGGACATCTGGGACGTCTGAGACGTTAGGGACATATGGGACATCTGGGACGTCTGGGACGTTAGGAACATATAGGACATCTATGACGTCTGAGACGTTTGGGACGTTAGGGACATATGGGACATCTAGGACGTCTGGGACGTTAGAGACATATGGGACATCTAGGACGTCTGAGACGTCTGGGACGTTAGGGACATATGGGACATCTAGGACGTCTGGGACGTTAGGGACATATGGGACATCTGGGACGTGTGGGACGTTAAGGACATATGGGACATCTAGGACGTCTGGGACGTCCGGGACGTTAAAGACATATGGGACATTTAGGACGCCTGGCACATTAGGGACATCTGGGACATATGGGACATCTAATACGCCTGGGACATTAGGGATATATAAGACCTTTAGGACATCTGGGACGTCTGGGACGTTAGGGACATATGGGTCATCTGGGACGTCTGGGACGTTAAGGACATGTGGGACATCTAGGACGTCTGGGACGTTAGGGACATATGGGACATCTGGGACGTCTGGGACTTTAGGGACATATGGGACATCTGGGACGTTAGGAACATATAGGACATTTAGGACGTCTGTAACGTTAGAGACATATGGGACATCTAGGATATCTCGGACGTGTAGGACGGTAGGGACATACGGGACAGCTGAGACGTCTGGGACGTTAGAGACATAAGGGACATCTAGGACACCTGGGACTTCTGGGACGTTAGGGACATATGGAACTTCTAGGACGCCTCGGACATTAGAAACATATGGGACATCTGGGACGTCTGGGACGTTAAGGACATTTGGGACATCTAGGACGTCTGGGACGTCTGGGACGTTAAGGACATATGGGACATTTAGGACGCCTAGGACATTAGGGACATTTGGAACATATGGGAGATCTGGGACGCCTGGGACATTAGGGACATATGGGACATATAGGACATCTCTGACGGCTGGGACGTTAGGGACATATGGGACATCTGGGGCGTCTTGAACGTTAAGGATACAAGGGACATCTGGGACGTCTGGGACGTTAGGGACATATGGGAGATCTGGGACGTCTGGGACGTTAGGGACATATAGGACATCTAAGACGTCTGGGACGTTAGGGACATATGAAACATCTGGGACGTTAGGGACATATGGGACATCTGGCACGTCTGGGACGTTAGGGAGACATAGGACCTATGGGATATCTGGGACGTCTGGAACGTTAAAGATATATGGGACATCTAGGACGTCTGGGACGTTAGGGACATATGGGACATCTGGGACGCCTGGGACATTAAGGACATATGGGACATATACGACATATGGGACGTCTGGGACGTTAGAGACATATGGGACATTTGGGACGTCTGGGACGTTAAAAACATATGAGACATCTAGGACGTCTGGGACGTTAAGGACATATGGAACATTTAGGGCGCCTGGGACATTAGGGACATATGGGACATATGGGTCATCTGGGACGTCTTGGACGTTAAGGACATATGGGACACCTGGGACGTCTGGGACGTCTGAAACGTTAAGGACATATGGGACATTTAAAACGTCAGGGACATTAGGGACATATGGGACATATGGGACATCTGGGACGCCTGGGACATTAGGGACATATGAGACGTATGGCACATCTGGGACGTCTGGGACGTTAAGGACATATGGGACATCTGGGACGTCTGAGACGTTAGGGACATATGGGACATCTGGGACGTCTGGGACGTTAGGGACATATAGGACATCTAGGACGTCTGAGACGTTTGGGACGTTAGGGACATATGGGACATCTAGGACGTCTGGGACGTTAGAGACATATGGGACATCTAGGACGTCTGGGACATTAGGGACATATGAGACATCTGGGACGTCTGGGACGTTAGGGACATATGGAATATCTAGGACGCCTAGGACATTAAGGTCATATGGGACATATGTTACATCTGGGACGTCTGGGACGTTAGGGACATATGGGACATCTGGGACGTGTGGGACGTTAAGGACATATGGGACATCTAGGACGTCTGGGACGTCCGGGACGTTAAAGACATTTGGGACATTTAGGACGCCTGGCACATTAGGGACATATGGGACATATTGGACATCTAATACGCCTGGGACATTAGGGATATATAAGACCTTTGGGACATCTGGGACGTCTGGGACGTTAGGGACATATGGGTCATCTGGGACGTCTGGGACGTTAAGGACATATGGGACATCTAGGACGTCTGGGACGTTAGGGACATATGGGACATCTGGGACGTCTGGGACTTTAGGGACATATGGGACATCTGGGACGTTAGGAACATATAGGACATCTAGGACGTCTGTAACGTTAGAGACATATGGGACATCTAGGACATCTCGGACGTGTGAGACGTTAGGGACATACGGGACAGCTGAGACGTCTTTGACGTTAGAGACATATGCGACATCTAGGGCGTCTGGGACGTCTGGGACGTTAAGGTCATATGGGACATTTATTACGCCTGGGACATTAGGGACATATGGGACATCTGGGACGTCTGGGACGTTAGGGACATATAAGACATCTGGGACGTCTGGGACGTTAAGGACATATGGGACATCTAGGACACCTGGGACTTCTGGGACGTTAGGGACATATGGAAATTCTAGGACGCCTGGGACATTAGAAACATATGAAACATATGGGACATCTGGGACGTCTGGGACTTAAGGACATTTGGGACATCTAGGACGTCTGGGACGTCTGGGACGTTAAGGACATATGGGACATTTAGGACGCCTGGGACATTAGGGACATTTGGAACATATGGGAGATCTGGGACGCCTGGGACATTAGGGACATATGGGACATATAGGACATCTGGGACGGCTGGGACGTTAGGGACATATGGGACATCTGGGATGTCTGGGACGTTAAGCATACAAGGGACATCTGGGACGTCTGGGACGTTAGGGACATATGGGAGATCTGGGACGTCTGGGACGTTAGGGACATATAGGACATCTAGGACGTCTGGGACGTTAAGGACATATGGAACATCTGGGACGTTAAGGACATATGGGACATCTGGCACGTCTGGGACGTTAGGGAGATATATGACCTATGGGATATCTGGGACGTCTGGGACGTTAAGGATATATGGGACATCTAGGACGTCTGTGACGTTAGGGACATATGGGACATCTGGGACGCCTGGGACATTAAGGACATATGGGACATATAGCACATATGGGACGTCTGGGACGTTAGAGACATATGGGACATCTGGGACGTCTGGGACGTTAATGACATATGGGACATCTAGGACGTCTGGGACATCTGGGACGTTAAGGACATATGGGACATTTAGTGCGCCTGGGACATTAGGGACATATGGGACATTTGGGACATCTGGGACGTCTTGGACGTTAAGGACATATGGGACACCTAGGACGTCTGGGACGTCTGAAACGTTAAGGACATATGGGACATTTAAAACGTCTGGGACATTAGGGACATATGGGACATATGGACATCTGGGACGCCTGGGACATTAGGGACATATGAGACATATGGCACATCTGGGACGTCTGGGACGTTAAAGACATATGGGACATCTGGGACGTCTGAGACGTTAGGGACATATGGGACATCTGGGACGTCTGGGACGTTAGGGACATATAGGACATCTAGGACGTCTGAGACGTTTGGGACGTTAGGGACATATGGGACATCTAGGCCGTCTGGGACGTTAGAGACATATGGGACATCTAGGACGTCTGAGACGTCTGGGACGATAGGGACATATGGGACATCTAGGACGTCTGGGACGTTAGGGACATATGGGACATCTGGGACGTGTGGGACGTTAAGGGCATATGGGACATCTAGGACGTCTGGGACGTCCGGGACGTTAAAGACATATGGGACATTTAGGACGCCTGGCACATTAGGGACATATGGGACATATGGGACATCTAATACGCCTGGGACATTAGAGATATATAAGACCTTTGGGACATCTGGGACGTCTGGGACGTTAGGGACATATGGGTCATCTGGGACGTCTGGGACGTTAAGGACATGTGGGACATCTAGGACGTCTGGGACGTTAGGGACATATGGGACATCTGGGACGTCTGGGACTTTAGGGACATATGGGACATCTGGGACGTTAGGAACATATAGGACATCTAGGACGTCTGTAACGTTAGAGACATATGGGACATCTAGGATATCTCGGACGTGTGGGACGTTAGGGACATACGGGACAGCTGAGACGTCTGGGACGTTAGAGACATATGGGACATCTAGGACACCTGGGACTTCTGGGACGTTAGGGACATATGGAACTTGTAGGACGCCTGGGACATTAGAAACATATGAAACATATGGGACATCTGGGACGTCTGGGACGTTAAGGACATTTGGGACATCTAGGACGTCTGGGACGTCTGGGACGTTAAGGACATATGGGACATTTAGGACGCCTAGGACATTAGGGACATTTGGAACATATGGGAGATCTGGGACGCCTGGGACATTAGGGACATATGGGACATATGGGACATCTCTGACGGCTGGGACGTTAAGGACATATGGGACATCTGGGGCGTCTGGGACGTTAAGGATACAAGGGACATCTGGGACGTCTGGGACGTTAGGGACATATGGGAGATCTGGGACGTCTGGGACGTTAGGGACATATAGGACATCTAGGACGTCTGGGACGTTAGGGACATATGGAACATCTGGGACGTTAGGGACATATGGGACATCTGGCACGTCTGGGACGTTAGGGAGATATAGGACCTATGGGATATCTGGGACGTCTGGGACGTTAAGGATATATGGGACATCTAGGACGTCTGGGACGTTAGGGGCATATGGGACATCTGGGACGCCTGGGACATTAAGGACATATGGGACATATACGACATATGGGACGTCTGGGACGTTAGAGACATATGGGACATCTGGGACGTCTGGGACGTTAAAAACATATGGGACATCTAGGACGTCTGGGACGTCTGGGACGTTAAGGACATATGGGACATTTAGGACGCCTGGGACATTAGGGACATATGGGACTTATGGGACATCTGGGACGCCTGGGACATTAGGGACATATGGGACATTTAGGACGTCGGGGACGTTAGGGACATGTGGAACATCTAGGACGGCTGGGACATTAGGGACATATGGGACATATGGGACATCTGGGCCGTCTGGGATGTTAGGGACATATGGGATATCTGGGACGTCTGGTACGTTAAGGACATATGGGACATCTAGGACGTCTGGGACATCTGGGACGTTAAGGGCATATGGAACATTAAGGACGCCTGGGACATTAGGGACATATGGGACTTATGGGACATCTGGGACGCCTGGGACATTAGGGACATATGGGACATATGGAACATCTGAGACGTCTGGGACGTTAGGGACATATGGGACATCTGGGACGTCTGAGACGTTAAGGACATATGGGACATCTAGGACGTCTGGGACGTCTGGGACCTTAAACACATATGGGACATTTAGGACGCCTGAGACATTAGGGACACATGGGACATATGGGACATCTGGGACATCTGGGACGTTAAATACATATGGGACATTTAGGACGTCTGGGACGTCTGGGACGTTAAGGTCATACGGGACATCTGGGACGTCTGGGGCGTTAGGGACATATGGGACATCTAGGACGTCTGGAACGCCTGAGACGTTAAGGACATACGGGACAGCTGGTACGTCTGGGACGTTAGGGACATATGGGACATTTAGGACGTCCGGGACGTTAGGGACAAATGGGACATCTAGGACGTCTGGGACGTCTGGGACGTTAAGGACATATGGGACATTTAAGACGCCTTGGACATTAGGAACATATGGGACATATGGGACATATGGAACATCTGGGACGCCTGGGACATTAGGGACATATGGGACATACAGAACATCTGGGACTTCTGGGACGTTAGGGACATATGGGACATCTGGGACATCTGGGACGTCTGGGACGTTAAGGACATATGGGACATCTAGGGCGTGTGGGACGTCTGGGACGTTAAGGACATATGGGACATTTATTACGCCTGGGACATTAGGGACATATGGGACATCTGGGACGTCTGGGACGTTAGGGACATATAAGACATCTGGGACGTCTGGGACGTTAAGGACATATGGGACATCTAGGACACCTGGGACTTCTGGGACGTTAGGGACATATGGAAATTCTAGGACGCCTGGGACATTAGAAACATATGAAACATATGGGACATCTGGGACGTCTGGGACGTTAAGGACATTTGGGACAGCTAGGACGTCTGGGACGTCTGGGACGTTAAGGACATATGGGACATTTAGGACGCCTAGGACATTAGGGACATTTGGAACATATGGGAGATCTGGGACGCCTGGGACATTAGGGACATATGGAACATATAGGACATCTGGGACGGCTGGGACGTTAGGGACATATGGGACATCTGGGACGTCTGGGACGTTAAGGATACAAGGGACATCTGGGACGTCTGGGACGTTAAGGAATATGGGACATTTAAAACGTCTGGGACATAAGGGACATATGGGACATATGGGACATCTGGGACGCCTGGGATATTAGGGACATATGAGACCTATGGCACATCTGGGACGTTTGGGACGTTAAAGACATATGGGACATCTGGGACGTCTGAGACGTTAGGGACATATGGGACATCTGGGACGTCTGGGACGTTAGGAACATATAGGACATCTATGACGTCTGAGACGTTTGGGACGTTAGGGACATATGGGACATCTAGGACGTCTGGGACGTTAGAGACATATGGGACATCTAGGACGTCTGAGACGTCTGGGACGTTAGGGACATATGGGACATCTAGGACGTCTGGGACGTTAGGGACATATGGGACATCTGGGACGTGTGGGACGTTAAGGACATATGGGACATCTAGGACGTCTGGGACGTCCGGGACGTTAAAGACATATGGGACATTTAGGACGCCTGGCACATTAGGGACATATGGGACATATGGGACATCTAATACGCCTGGGACATTAGGGATATATAAGACCTTTAGGACATCTGGGACGTCTGGGACGTTAGGGACATATGGGTCATCTGGGACGTCTGGGACGTTAAGGACATGTGGGACATCTAGGACGTCTGGGACGTTAGGGACATATGGGACATCTGGGACGTCTGGGACTTTAGGGACATATGGGACATCTGGGACGTTAGGAACATATAGGACATTTAGGACGTCTGTAACGTTAGAGACATATGGGACATCTAGGATATCTCGGACGTGTAGGACGGTAGGGACATACGGGACAGCTGAGACGTCTGGGACGTTAGAGACATAAGGGACATCTAGGACACCTGGGACTTCTGGGACGTTAGGGACATAAGGAACTTCTAGGACGCCTCGGACATTAGAAACATATGGGACATCTGGGACGTCTGGGACGTTAAGGACATTTGGGACATCTAGGACGTCTGGGACGTCTGGGACGTTAAGGACATATGGGACATTTAGGACGCCTAGGACATTAGGGACATTTGGAACATATGGGAGATCTGGGACGCCTGGGACATTAGGGACATATGGGACATATAGGACATCTCTGACGGCTGGGACGTTAGGGACATATGGGACATCTGGGGCGTCTTGAACGTTAAGGATACAAGGGACATCTGGGACGTCTGGGACGTTAGGGACATATGGGAGATTTGGGACGTCTGGGACGTTAGGGACATATAGGACATCTAAGACGTCTGGGACGTTAGGGACATATGAAACATCTGGGACGTTAGGGACATATGGGACATCTGGCACGTCTGGGACGTTAGGGAGACATAGGACCTATGGGATATCTGGGACGTCTGGAACGTTAAAGATATATGGGACATCTAGGACGTCTGGGACGTTAGGGACATATGGGACATCTGGGACGCCTGGGACATTAAGGACATATGGGACATATACGACATATGGGACGTCTGGGACGTTAGAGACATATGGGACATCTGGGACGTCTGGGACGTTAAAAACATATGAGACATCTAGGACGTCTGGGACGTTAAGGACATATGGAACATTTAGGGCGCCTGGGACATTAGGGACATATGGGACATATGGGTCATCTGGGACGTCTTGGACGTTAAGGACATATGGGACACCTGGGACGTCTGGGACGTCTGAAACGTTAAGGACATATGGGACATTTAAAACGTCAGGGACATTAGGGACATATGGGACATATGGGACATCTGGGACGCCTGGGACATTAGGGACATATGAGACGTATGGCACATCTGGGACGTCTGGGACGTTAAGGACATATGGGACATCTGGGACGTCTGAGACGTTAGGGACATATGGGACATTTGGGACGTCTGGGACGTTAGGGACATATAGGACATCTAGGACGTCTGAGACGTTTGGGACGTTAGGGACATATGGGACATCTAGGACGTCTGGGACGTTAGAGACATATGGGACATCTAGGACGTCTGGGACATTAGGGACATATGAGACATCTGGGACGTCTGGGACGTTAGGGACATATGGAATATCTAGGACGCCTAGGACATTAAGGTCATATGGGACATATGTTACATCTGGGACGTCTGGGACGTTAGGGACATATGGGACATCTGGGACGTGTGGGACGTTAAGGACATATGGGACATCTAGGACGTCTGGGACGTCCGGGACGTTAAAGACATTTGGGACATTTAGGACGCCTGGCACATTAGGGACATATGGGACATATTGGACATCTAATACGCCTGGGACATTAGGGATATATAAGACCTTTGGGACATCTGGGACGTCTGGGACGTTAGGGACATATGGGTCATCTGGGACGTCTGGGACGTTAAGGACATATGGGACATCTAGGACGTCTGGGACGTTAGGGACATATGGGACATCTGGGACGTCTGGGACTTTAGGGACATATGGGACATCTGGGACGTTAGGAACATATAGGACATCTAGGACGTCTGTAACGTTAGAGACATATGGGACATCTAGGACATCTCGGACGTGTGAGACGTTAGGGACATACGGGACAGCTGAGACGTCTTTGACGTTAGAGACATATGCGACATCTAGGGCGTCTGGGACGTCTGGGACGTTAAGGTCATATGGGACATTTATTACGCCTGGGACATTAGGGACATATGGGACATCTGGGACGTCTGGGACGTTAGGGACATATAAGACATCTGGGACGTCTGGGACGTTAAGGACATATGGGACATCTAGGACACCTGGGACTTCTGGGACGTTAGGGACATATGGAAATTCTAGGACGCCTGGGACATTAGAAACATATGAAACATATGGGACATCTGGGACGTCTGGGACGTTAAGGACATTTGGGACATCTAGGACGTCTGGGACGTCTGGGACGTTAAGGACATATGGGACATTTAGGACGCCTGGGACATTAGGGACATTTGGAACATATGGGAGATCTGGGACGCCTGGGACATTAGGGACATATGGGACATATAGGACATCTGGGACGGCTGGGACGTTAGGGACATATGGGACATCTGGGATGTCTGGGACGTTAAGCATACAAGGGACATCTGGGACGTCTGGGACGTTAGGGACATATGGGAGATCTGGGACGTCTGGGACGTTAGGGACATATAGGACATCTAGGACGTCTGGGACGTTAAGGACATATGGAACATCTGGGACGTTAAGGACATATGGGACATCTGGCACGTCTGGGACGTTAGGGAGATATATGACCTATGGGATATCTGGGACGTCTGGGACGTTAAGGATATATGGGACATCTAGGACGTCTGTGACGTTAGGGACATATGGGACATCTGGGACGCCTGGGACATTAAGGACATATGGGACATATAGCACATATGGGACGTCTGGGACGTTAGAGACATATGGGACATCTGGGACGTCTGGGACGTTAATGACATATGGGACATCTAGGACGTCTGGGACATCTGGGACGTTAAGGACATATGGGACATTTAGTGCGCCTGGGACATTAGGGACATATGGGACATTTGGGACATCTGGGACGTCTTGGACGTTAAGGACATATGGGACACCTAGGACGTCTGGGACGTCTGAAACGTTAAGGACATATGGGACATTTAAAACGTCTGGGACATTAGGGACATATGGGACATATGGGACATCTGGGACGCCTGGGACATTAGGGACATATGAGACATATGGCACATCTGGGACGTCTGGGACGTTAAAGACATATGGGACATCTGGGACGTCTGAGACGTTAGGGACATATGGGACATCTGGGACGTCTGGGACGTTAGGGACATATAGGACATCTAGGACGTCTGAGACGTTTGGGACGTTAGGGACATATGGGACATCTAGGCCGTCTGGGACGTTAGAGACATATGGGACATCTAGGACGTCTGAGACGTCTGGGACGATAGGGACATATGGGACATCTAGGACGTCTGGGACGTTAGGGACATATGGGACATCTGGGACGTGTGGGACGTTAAGGGCATATGGGACATCTAGGACGTCTGGGACGTCCGGGACGTTAAAGACATATGGGACATTTAGGACGCCTGGCACATTAGGGACATATGGGACATATGGGACATCTAATACGCCTGGGACATTAGAGATATATAAGACCTTTGGGACATCTGGGACGTCTGGGACGTTAGGGACATATGGGTCATCTGGGACGTCTGGGACGTTAAGGACATGTGGGACATCTAGGACGTCTGGGACGTTAGGGACATATGGGACATCTGGGACGTCTGGGACTTTAGGGACATATGGGACATCTGGGACGTTAGGAACATATAGGACATCTAGGACGTCTGTAACGTTAGAGACATATGGGACATCTAGGATATCTCGGACGTGTGGGACGTTAGGGACATACGGGACAGCTGAGACGTCTGGGACGTTAGAGACATATGGGACATCTAGGACACCTGGGACTTCTGGGACGTTAGGGACATATGGAACTTGTAGGACGCCTGGGACATTAGAAACATATGAAACATATGGGACATCTGGGACGTCTGGGACGTTAAGGACATTTGGGACATCTAGGACGTCTGGGACGTCTGGGACGTTAAGGACATATGGGACATTTAGGACGCCTAGGACATTAGGGACATTTGGAACATATGGGAGATCTGGGACGCCTGGGACATTAGGGACATATGGGACATATGGGACATCTCTGACGGCTGGGACGTTAAGGACATATGGGACATCTGGGGCGTCTGGGACGTTAAGGATACAAGGGACATCTGGGACGTCTGGGACGTTAGGGACATATGGGAGATCTGGGACGTCTGGGACGTTAGGGACATATAGGACATCTAGGACGTCTGGGACGTTAGGGACATATGGAACATCTGGGACGTTAGGGACATATGGGACATCTGGCACGTCTGGGACGTTAGGGAGATATAGGACCTATGGGATATCTGGGACGTCTGGGACGTTAAGGATATATGGGACATCTAGGACGTCTGGGACGTTAGGGGCATATGGGACATCTGGGACGCCTGGGACATTAAGGACATATGGGACATATACGACATATGGGACGTCTGGGACGTTAGAGACATATGGGACATCTGGGACGTCTGGGACGTTAAAAACATATGGGACATCTAGGACGTCTGGGACGTCTGGGACGTTAAGGACATATGGGACATTTAGGACGCCTGGGACATTAGGGACATATGGGACTTATGGGACATCTGGGACGCCTGGGACATTAGGGACATATGGGACATTTAGGACGTCGGGGACGTTAGGGACATGTGGAACATCTAGGACGGCTGGGACATTAGGGACATATGGGACATATGGGACATCTGGGCCGTCTGGGATGTTAGGGACATATGGGATATCTGGGACGTCTGGTACGTTAAGGACATATGGGACATCTAGGACGTCTGGGACATCTGGGACGTTAAGGGCATATGGAACATTAAGGACGCCTGGGACATTAGGGACATATGGGACTTATGGGACATCTGGGACGCCTGGGACATTAGGGACATATGGGACATATGGAACATCTGAGACGTCTGGGACGTTAGGGACATATGGGACATCTGGGACGTCTGAGACGTTAAGGACATATGGGACATCTAGGACGTCTGGGACGTCTGGGACCTTAAACACATATGGGACATTTAGGACGCCTGAGACATTAGGGACACATGGGACATATGGGACATCTGGGACATCTGGGACGTTAAATACATATGGGACATTTAGGACGTCTGGGACGTCTGGGACGTTAAGGTCATACGGGACATCTGGGACGTCTGGGGCGTTAGGGACATATGGGACATCTAGGACGTCTGGAACGCCTGAGACGTTAAGGACATACGGGACAGCTGGTACGTCTGGGACGTTAGGGACATATGGGACATTTAGGACGTCCGGGACGTTAGGGATAAATGGGACATCTAGGACGTCTGGGACGTCTGGGACGTTAAGGACATATGGGACATTTAAGACGCCTTGGACATTAGGAACATATGGGACATATGGGACATATGGAACATCTGGGACGCCTGGGACATTAGGGACACATGGGACATACAGAACATCTGGGACTTCTGGGACGTTAGGGACATATGGGACATCTGGGACATCTGGGACGTCTGGGACGTTAAGGACATATGGGACATCTAGGGCGTGTGGGACGTCTGGGACGTTAAGGACATATGGGACATTTATTACGCCTGGGACATTAGGGACATATGGGACATCTGGGACGTCTGGGACGTTAGGGACATATAAGACATCTGGGACGTCTGGGACGTTAAGGACATATGGGACATCTAGGACACCTGGGACTTCTGGGACGTTAGGGACATATGGAAATTCTAGGACGCCTGGGACATTAGAAACATATGAAACATATGGGACATCTGGGACGTCTGGGACGTTAAGGACATTTGGGACATCTAGGACGTCTGGGACGTCTGGGACGTTAAGGACATATGGGACATTTAGGACGCCTAGGACATTAGGGACATTTGGAACATATGGGAGATCTGGGACGCCTGGGACATTAGGGACATATGGAACATATAGGACATCTGGGACGGCTGGGACGTTAGGGACATATGGGACATCTGGGACGTCTGGGACGTTAAGGATACAAGGGACATCTGGGACGTCTGGGACGTTAGGGACATATGGGAGATCTGGGACGTCTGGGACGTTAGGGACATATAGGACATCTACGACGTCTGGGACGTTATGAACATATGGAACATCTGGGACGTTAGGGACATATGGGACATCTGGCACGTCTGGGACGTTAGGGAGATATAGGACCTATGGGATATCTGGGACGTCTGGGACGTTAAGGATATATGGGACATCTAGGACGTCTGGGACGTTAGGGACATATGGGACATCTGGGACGCCTGGGACATTAAGGACATATGGGACATATAGGACATATGGGACGTCTGGGACGTTAGAGACATATGGGACATCTGGGACGTCTGGGACGTTAAGGACATATGGGACATCTAGGACGTCTGGGACGTCTGGGACGTTAAGGACATATGGGATATTTAGGGCGCCTGGGACATTAGGGACATATGGGACATATGGGACATCTGGGACGTCTTGGACGTTAAGGACATATGGGACACCTAGGACGTCTGGGGCGTCTGAAACGTTAAGGACATATGGGACATTTAAAACGTCTGGGACATAAGGGATATATGGGACATATGGGACATCTGGGACGCCTGGGATATTAGGGACATATGAGACCTATGGCACATCTGGGACGTTTGGGACGTTAAAGACATATGGGACATCTGGGACGTCTGAGACGTTAGGGACATATGGGACATCTAGGACGTCTGGGACGTTAGGAACATATAGGACATCTAGGACGTCTGAGACGTTTGGGACGTTAGGGACATATGGGACATCTAGGACGTCTGGGACGTTAGAGACATATGGGACATCTAGGACGTCTGAGACGTCTGGGACGTTAGGGACATATGGGACATCTAGGACGTCTGGGACATTAGGGACATATGGGACATCTGGGACGTGTGGGACGTTAAGGACATATGGGACATCTAGGACGTCTGGGACGTCCGGGACGTTAAAGACATATGGGACATTTAGGACGCCTGGCACATTAGGGACATATGGGACATATGGGACATCTAATACGCCTGGGACATTAGGGACATATAAGACCTTTAGGACATCTGGGACGTCTGGAACGTTAGGGACATATGGGTCATCTGGGACGTCTGGGACGTTAAGGACATGTGGGACATCTAGGACGTCTGGGACGTTAGGGACATATGGGACATCTGGGACGTCTGGGACTTTAGGGACATATGGGACATCTGGGACGTTAGGAACATATAGGACATTTAGGACGTCTGTAACGTTAGAGACATATGGGACATCTAGGATATCTCGGACGTGTAGGACGTTAGGGACATACGGGACAGCTGAGACGTCTGGGACGTTAGAGACATATGGGACATCTAGGACACCTGGGACTTCTGGGACGTTATTGACATATGGAACTTCTAGGACGCCTGGGACATTAGAAACATATGGGGCATCTGGGACGTCTGGGACGTTAAGGACATTTGGGACATCTAGGACGTCTGGGACGTCTGGGACGTTAAGGACATATGGGACATTTAGGACGCCTAGGACATTAGGGACATTTGGAACATATGGGAGATCTGGGACGCCTGGGACATTAGGGACATATGGGTCATATAGGACATCTCTGACGGCTGGGACGTTAGGGACATATGGGACATCTGGGGCGTCTTGAACGTTAAGGATACAAGGGACATCTGGGACGTCTGGGACGTTAGGGACATATGGGAGATCTGGGACGTCTGGGACGTTAGGGACATATAGGACATCTAGGACGTCTGGGACGTTAGGGACATATGAAAAATCTTTGACGTTAGGGACATATGGGACATCTGGCACGTCTGGGACGTTAGGGAGACATAGGACCTATGGGATATCTGGGACGTCTGGAACGTTAAAGATATATGGGACATCTAGGACGTCTGGGACGTTAGGGACATATGGGACATCTGGGACGCCTGGGACATTAAGGACATATGGGACATATACGACATATGGGACGTCTGGGACGTTAGAGACATATGGGACATCTGGGACGTCTGGGACGTTAAAAACATATGAGACATCTAGGACGTCTGGGACGTTAAGGACATATGGGACATTTAGGGCGCCTGGGCCATTAGGGACATATGGGACATATGGGTCATCTGGGACGTCTTGGACGTTAAGGACATATGGGACACCTGGGACGTCTGGGACGTCTGAAACGTTAAGGACATATGGGACATTTAAAACGTCAGGGACATTAGGGACATATGGGACATATGGGAGATCTGGGACGCCTGGGACATTAGGGACATATGAGACGTATGGCACATCTGGGACGTCTGGGACGGTAAGGACATATGGGACATCTGGGACGTCTGAGACGTTAGGGACATATGGGACATCTGGGACGTCTGGGACGTTAGGGACATATAGGACATCTAGGACGTCTGAGACGTTTGGGACGTTAGGGACATATGGGACATCTAGGACGTCTGGGACGTTAGAGACATATGGGACATCTAGGACGTCTGGGACATTAGTGACATATGAGACATCTGGGACGTCTGGGACGTTAGGGACATATGGAATATCTAGGACGCCTAGGACATTAAGGTCATATGGGACATATGTTACATCTGGGACGTCTGGGACGTTAGGGACATATGGGACATCTGGGACGTGTGGGACGTTAAGGACATATGGGACATCTAGGACGTCTGGGACGTCCGGGACGTTAAAGACATTTGGGACATTTAGGACGCCTGGCACATTAGGGACATATGGGACATATTGGACATCTAATACGCCTGGGACATTAGGGATATATAAGACCTTTGGGACATCTGGGACGTCTGGGACGTTAGGGACATATGGGTCATCTGGGACGTCTGGGACGTTAAGGACATATGGGACATCTAGGACGTCTGGGACGTTAGGGACATATGGGACATCTGGGACGTCTGGGACTTTAGGGACATATGGGACATCTGGGACGTTAGGAACATATAGGACATCTAGGACGTCTGTAACGTTAGAGACATATGGGACATCTAGGACATCTCGGACGTGTGAGACGTTAGGGACATACGGGACAGCTGAGACGTCTTTGACGTTAGAGACATATGCGACATCTAGGGCGTCTGGGACGTCTGGGAAGTTAAGGTCATATGGGACATTTATTACGCCTGGGACATTAGGGACATATGGGACATCTGGGACGTCTGGGACGTTAGGGACATATAAGACATCTGGGACGTCTGGGACGTTAAGGACATATGGGACATCTAGGACACCTGGGACTTCTGGGACGTTAGGGACATATGGAAATTCTAGGACGCCTGGGACATTAGAAACATATGAAACATATGGGACATCTGGGACGTCTGGGACGTTAAGGACATTTGGGACATCTAGGACGTCTGGGACGTCTGGGACGTTAAGGACATATGGGACATTTAGGACGCCTGGGACATTAGGGACATTTGGAACATATGGGAGATCTGGGACGCCTGGGACATTAGGGACATATGGGACATATAGGACATCTGGGACGGCTGGGACGTTAGGGACATATGGGACATCTGGGACGTCTGGGACGTTAAGCATACAAGGGACATCCGGGACGTCTGGGACGTTAGGGACATATGGGAGATCTGGGACGTCTGGGACGTTAGGGACATATAGGACATCTAGGACGTCTGGGACGTTAAGGACATATGGAACATCTGGGACGTTAAGGACATATGGGACATCTGGCACGTCTGGGACGTTAGGGAGATATATGACCTATGGGATATCTGGGACGTCTGGGACGTTAAGGATATATGGGACATCTAGGACGTCTGGGACGTTAGGGACATATGGGACATCTGGGACGCCTGGGACATTAAGGACATATGGGACATATAGCACATATGGGACGTCTGGGACGTTAGAGACATATGGGACATCTGGGACGTCTGGGACGTTAAGGACATATGGGACATCTAGGACGTCTGGGACGTCTGGGACGTTAAGGACATATGGGACATTTAGTGCGCCTGGGACATTAGGGACATATGGGACATATGGGACATCTGGGACGTCTTGGACGTTAAGGACATATGGGACACCTAGGACGTCTGGGACGTCTGAAACGTTAAGGACATATGGGACATTTAAAACGTCTGGGACATTAGGGACATATGGGACATCTGGGACGTCTGAGACGTCTGGGACGTTAGGGACATATGGGACATCTAGGACGTCTGGGACGTTAGAGACATATGGGACATCTAGGACGTCTGAGACGTCTGGGACGTTAGGGACATATGGGACATCTAGGACGTCTGGGACGTTAGGGACATATGGGACATCTGGGACGTGTGGGACGTTAAGGGCATATGGGACATCTAGGACGTCTGGGACGTCCGGGACGTTAAAGACATATGGGACATTTAGGACGCCTGGCACATTAGGGACATATGGGACATATGGGACATCTAATACGCCTGGGACATTAGAGATATATAAGACCTTTGGGACATCTGGGACGTCTGGGACGTTAGGGACATATGGGTCATCTGGGACGTCTGGGACGTTAAGGACATGTGGGACATCTAGGACGTCTGGGACGTTAGGGACATATGGGACATCTGGGACGTCTGGGACTTTAGGGACATATGGGACATCTGGGACGTTAGGAACATATAGGACATCTAGGACGTCTGTAACGTTAGAGACATATGGGGCATCTAGGATATCTCGGACGTGTGGGACGTTAGGGACATACGGGACAGCTCAGACGTCTAGGACGTTAGAGACATATGGGACATCTAGGACACCTGGGACTTCTGGGACGTTAGGGACATATGGAACTTCTAGGACGCCTGGGACATTAGAAACATATGAAACATATGGGACATCTGGGACGTCTGGGACGTTAAGGACATTTGGGACATCTAGGACGTCTGGGACGTCTGGGACGTTAAGGACATATGGGACATTTAGGACGCCTAGGACATTAGGGACATTTGGAACATATGGGAGATCTGGGACGCCTGTGACATTAGGGACATATGGGACATATGGGACATCTCTGACGGCTGGGACGTTAAGGACATATGGGACATCTGGGGCGTCTGGGACGTTAAGGATACAAGGGACATCTGGGACGTCTGGGACGTTAGGGACATATGGGAGATCTGGGACGTCTGGGACGTTAGGGACATATAGGACATCTAGGACGTCTGGGACGTTAGGGACATATGGAACATCTGGGACGTTAGGGACATATGGGACATCTGGCACGTCTGGGACGTTAGGGAGATATAGGACCTATGGGATATCTAGGACGTCTGGGACGTCTGGGACGTTAAGGACATATGGGACATTTAGGACGCCTAGGACATTAGGGACATTTGGAACATATGGGAGATCTGGGACGCCTGGGACATTAGGGACATATGGAACATATAGGACATCTGGGACGGCTGGGACGTTAGGGACATATGGGACATCTGGGACGTCTGGGACGTTAAGGATACAAGGGACATCTGGGACGTCTGGGACGTTAGGGACATATGGGAGATCTGGGACGTCTGGGACGTTAGGGACATATAGGACATCTACGACGTCTGGGACGTTATGAACATATGGAACATCTGGGACGTTAGGGACATATGGGACATCTGGCACGTCTGGGACGTTAGGGAGATATAGGACCTATGGGATATCTGGGACGTCTGGGACGTTAAGGATATATGGGACATCTAGGACGTCTGGGACGTTAGGGACATATGGGACATCTGGGACGCCTGGGACATTAAGGACATATGGGACATATAGGACATATGGGACGTCTGGGACGTTAGAGACATATGGGACATCTGGGACGTCTGGGACGTTAAGGACATATGGGACATCTAGGACGTCTGGGACGTCTGGGACGTTAAGGACATATGGGATATTTAGGGCGCCTGGGACATTAGGGACATATGGGACATATGGGACATCTGGGACGTCTTGGACGTTAAGGACATATGGGACACCTAGGACGTCTGGGGCGTCTGAAACGTTAAGGACATATGGGACATTTAAAACGTCTGGGACATAAGGGATATATGGGACATATGGGACATCTGGGACGCCTGGGATATTAGGGACATATGAGACCTATGGCACATCTGGGACGTTTGGGACGTTAAAGACATATGGGACATCTGGGACGTCTGAGACGTTAGGGACATATGGGACATCTAGGACGTCTGGGACGTTAGGAACATATAGGACATCTAGGACGTCTGAGACGTTTGGGACGTTAGGGACATATGGGACATCTAGGACGTCTGGGACGTTAGAGACATATGGGACATCTAGGACGTCTGAGACGTCTGGGACGTTAGGGACATATGGGACATCTAGGACGTCTGGGACATTAGGGACATATGGGACATCTGGGACGTGTGGGACGTTAAGGACATATGGGACATCTAGGACGTCTGGGACGTCCGGGACGTTAAAGACATATGGGACATTTAGGACGCCTGGCACATTAGGGACATATGGGACATATGGGACATCTAATACGCCTGGGACATTAGGGACATATAAGACCTTTAGGACATCTGGGACGTCTGGAACGTTAGGGACATATGGGTCATCTGGGACGTCTGGGACGTTAAGGACATGTGGGACATCTAGGACGTCTGGGACGTTAGGGACATATGGGACATCTGGGATGTCTGGGACTTTAGGGACATATGGGACATCTGGGACGTTAGGAACATATAGGACATTTAGGACGTCTGTAACGTTAGAGACATATGGGACATCTAGGATATCTCGGACGTGTAGGACGTTAGGGACATACGGGACAGCTGAGACGTCTGGGACGTTAGAGACATATGGGACATCTAGGACACCTGGGACTTCTGGGACGTTATTGACATATGGAACTTCTAGGACGCCTGGGACATTAGAAACATATGGGGCATCTGGGACGTCTGGGACGTTAAGGACATTTGGGACATCTAGGACGTCTGGGACGTCTGGGACGTTAAGGACATATGGGACATTTAGGACGCCTAGGACATTAGGGACATTTGGAACATATGGGAGATCTGGGACGCCTGGGACATTAGGGACATATGGGTCATATAGGACATCTCTGACGGCTGGGACGTTAGGGACATATGGGACATCTGGGGCGTCTTGAACGTTAAGGATACAAGGGACATCTGGGACGTCTGGGACGTTAGGGACATATGGGAGATCTGGGACGTCTGGGACGTTAGGGACATATAGGACATCTAGGACGTCTGGGACGTTAGGGACATATGAAAAATCTTTGACGTTAGGGACATATGGGACATCTGGCACGTCTGGGACGTTAGGGAGACATAGGACCTATGGGATATCTGGGACGTCTGGAACGTTAAAGATATATGGGACATCTAGGACGTCTGGGACGTTAGGGACATATGGGACATCTGGGACGCCTGGGACATTAAGGACATATGGGACATATACGACATATGGGACGTCTGGGACGTTAGAGACATATGGGACATCTGGGACGTCTGGGACGTTAAAAACATATGAGACATCTAGGACGTCTGGGACGTTAAGGACATATGGGACATTTAGGGCGCCTGGGCCATTAGGGACATATGGGACATATGGGTCATCTGGGACGTCTTGGACGTTAAGGACATATGGGACACCTGGGACGTCTGGGACGTCTGAAACGTTAAGGACATATGGGACATTTAAAACGTCAGGGACATTAGGGACATATGGGACATATGGGAGATCTGGGACGCCTGGGACATTAGGGACATATGAGACGTATGGCACATCTGGGACGTCTGGGACGGTAAGGACATATGGGACATCTGGGACGTCTGAGACGTTAGGGACATATGGGACATCTGGGACGTCTGGGACGTTAGGGACATATAGGACATCTAGGACGTCTGAGACGTTTGGGACGTTAGGGACATATGGGACATCTAGGACGTCTGGGACGTTAGAGACATATGGGACATCTAGGACGTCTGGGACATTAGTGACATATGAGACATCTGGGACGTCTGGGACGTTAGGGACATATGGAATATCTAGGACGCCTAGGACATTAAGGTCATATGGGACATATGTTACATCTGGGACGTCTGGGACGTTAGGGACATATGGGACATCTGGGACGTGTGGGACGTTAAGGACATATGGGACATCTAGGACGTCTGGGACGTCCGGGACGTTAAAGACATTTGGGACATTTAGGACGCCTGGCACATTAGGGACATATGGGACATATTGGACATCTAATACGCCTGGGACATTAGGGATATATAAGACCTTTGGGACATCTGGGACGTCTGGGACGTTAGGGACATATGGGTCATCTGGGACGTCTGGGACGTTAAGGACATATGGGACATCTAGGACGTCTGGGACGTTAGGGACATATGGGACATCTGGGACGTCTGGGACTTTAGGGACATATGGGACATCTGGGACGTTAGGAACATATAGGACATCTAGGACGTCTGTAACGTTAGAGACATATGGGACATCTAGGACATCTCGGACGTGTGAGACGTTAGGGACATACGGGACAGCTGAGACGTCTTTGACGTTAGAGACATATGCGACATCTAGGGCGTCTGGGACGTCTGGGAAGTTAAGGTCATATGGGACATTTATTACGCCTGGGACATTAGGGACATATGGGACATCTGGGACGTCTGGGACGTTAGGGACATATAAGACATCTGGGACGTCTGGGACGTTAAGGACATATGGGACATCTAGGACACCTGGGACTTCTGGGACGTTAGGGACATATGGAAATTCTAGGACGCCTGGGACATTAGAAACATATGAAACATATGGGACATCTGGGACGTCTGGGACGTTAAGGACATTTGGGACATCTAGGACGTCTGGGACGTCTGGGACGTTAAGGACATATGGGACATTTAGGACGCCTGGGACATTAGGGACATTTGGAACATATGGGAGATCTGGGACGCCTGGGACATTAGGGACATATGGGACATATAGGACATCTGGGACGGCTGGGACGTTAGGGACATATGGGACATCTGGGACGTCTGGGACGTTAAGCATACAAGGGACATCCGGGACGTCTGGGACGTTAGGGACATATGGGAGATCTGGGACGTCTGGGACGTTAGGGACATATAGGACATCTAGGACGTCTGGGACGTTAAGGACATATGGAACATCTGGGACGTTAAGGACATATGGGACATCTGGCACGTCTGGGACGTTAGGGAGATATATGACCTATGGGATATCTGGGACGTCTGGGACGTTAAGGATATATGGGACATCTAGGACGTCTGGGACGTTAGGGACATATGGGACATCTGGGACGCCTGGGACATTAAGGACATATGGGACATATAGCACATATGGGACGTCTGGGACGTTAGAGACATATGGGACATCTGGGACGTCTGGGACGTTAAGGACATATGGGACATCTAGGACGTCTGGGACGTCTGGGACGTTAAGGACATATGGGACATTTAGTGCGCCTGGGACATTAGGGACATATGGGACATATGGGACATCTGGGACGTCTTGGACGTTAAGGACATATGGGACACCTAGGACGTCTGGGACGTCTGAAACGTTAAGGACATATGGGACATTTAAAACGTCTGGGACATTAGGGACATATGGGACATCTGGGACGTCTGAGACGTCTGGGACGTTAGGGACATATGGGACATCTAGGACGTCTGGGACGTTAGAGACATATGGGACATCTAGGACGTCTGAGACGTCTGGGACGTTAGGGACATATGGGACATCTAGGACGTCTGGGACGTTAGGGACATATGGGACATCTGGGACGTGTGGGACGTTAAGGGCATATGGGACATCTAGGACGTCTGGGACGTCCGGGACGTTAAAGACATATGGGACATTTAGGACGCCTGGCACATTAGGGACATATGGGACATATGGGACATCTAATACGCCTGGGACATTAGAGATATATAAGACCTTTGGGACATCTGGGACGTCTGGGACGTTAGGGACATATGGGTCATCTGGGACGTCTGGGACGTTAAGGACATGTGGGACATCTAGGACGTCTGGGACGTTAGGGACATATGGGACATCTGGGACGTCTGGGACTTTAGGGACATATGGGACATCTGGGACGTTAGGAACATATAGGACATCTAGGACGTCTGTAACGTTAGAGACATATGGGGCATCTAGGATATCTCGGACGTGTGGGACGTTAGGGACATACGGGACAGCTCAGACGTCTAGGACGTTAGAGACATATGGGACATCTAGGACACCTGGGACTTCTGGGACGTTAGGGACATATGGAACTTCTAGGACGCCTGGGACATTAGAAACATATGAAACATATGGGACATCTGGGACGTCTGGGACGTTAAGGACATTTGGGACATCTAGGACGTCTGGGACGTCTGGGACGTTAAGGACATATGGGACATTTAGGACGCCTAGGACATTAGGGACATTTGGAACATATGGGAGATCTGGGACGCCTGTGACATTAGGGACATATGGGACATATGGGACATCTCTGACGGCTGGGACGTTAAGGACATATGGGACATCTGGGGCGTCTGGGACGTTAAGGATACAAGGGACATCTGGGACGTCTGGGACGTTAGGGACATATGGGAGATCTGGGACGTCTGGGACGTTAGGGACATATAGGACATCTAGGACGTCTGGGACGTTAGGGACATATGGAACATCTGGGACGTTAGGGACATATGGGACATCTGGCACGTCTGGGACGTTAGGGAGATATAGGACCTATGGGATATCTGGGACGTCTGGGACGTTAAGGATATATGGGACATCTAGGACGTCTGGGACGTTAGGAACATATGGGACATCTGGGACGCCTGGGACATTAAGGACATATGGGACATATACGACATATGGGACGTCTGGGACGTTAGAGACATATGGGACATCTGGGACGTCTGGGACGTTAAAAACATATGGGACATCTAGGACGTCTGGGACGTCTGGGACGTTAAGGACATATTAGACATTTAGGGCGCCTGGGACATTAGGGACATATGGGACATATGGGTCATCTGGGACGTCTTGGACGTTAAGGACATACGGGACACCTAGGACGTCTGGGACGTCTGAAACGTTAAGGACATATGGGACATTTAAAACGTCTGAGACATTAGGGACATATGGGACATATGGGACATCTGGGACGCCTGGGACATTAGGGACATATGAGACATATGGCACATCTGGGACGTCTGGGACGTTAAGGACATATGGGACATCTGGGACGTCTGAGACGTTAGGGACATATGGGACATCTGGGACGTCTGGGACGTTAGGGACATATAGGACATCTAGGACGTCTGAGACGTTTGGGACGTTAGGGACATATGGGACATCTAGGACGTCTGGGACGTTAGAGACATATGGGACATCTAGGACGTCTGAGACGTCTGGGACGTTAGGGACATATGGGACATCTAGGACGTCTGGGACATTAGGGACATATGAGACATCTGGGACGTCTGGGACGTTAGGGACATATGGAATATCTAGGACGCCTAGGACATTAAGGTCATATGGGACATATGTTACATCTGGGACGTCTGGGACGTTAGAGACATATGGGACATCTGGGACGTGTGGGACGTTAAGGACATATGGGACATCTAGGACGTCTGGGACGTCCGGGACGTTAAAGACATATGGGACATTTAGGACGCCTGGCACATTAGGGACATATGGGACATATGGGACATCTAATACGCCTGGGACATTAGGGATATATAAGACCTTTGGGACATCTGGGACGTCTGGGACGTTAGGGACATATGGAACATAAGCGACATCTGGGAGGCCTGGGACATTAGAGACATGTAAGACATATTGGACATCTAGGACGTCTGGGACGTTAGGGACATATAGGACATCTAGGACGTCTTGGACTTTAGGGACATATGGGACATCTAGGACGTCTGGGACGTCAGGGACGTTAGGGACATACGGGACAGCTGGGACGTCTGGGACGTTAGGGTCATATGGGACATTTGGACGTCTTGGACGTTAGGGACATATGGAACATCTAGGACGCCTGGGTCATTAAGGACACATGGGACATATTAGACATCTGGGACGTCTGGGACTTTAAGGACATATGGGACATCTAGGACGTCTGGGACGTGTTGGACGTTAAGGACATATGGGACATTTAGGACGCCTGGGACATTAGGGACATATAAGACATATGGGACATCTGAGACGACTGGGACATTAGGGACATATGGAACATATGCGACATCTGGGAGGCCTGGGACATTAGAGACATGTAAGACATATTGGACATCTAGGACGTCTGGGACGTTAGGGACATATAGGACATCTAGGACGTCTTGGACTTTAGGGACATATGGGACATCTAGGACGTCTGGGACGTCAGGGACGTTAGGGACATACGGGACAGCTGGGACGTCTGGGACGTTAGGGACATATGGGACATTTGGACGTCTTGGACGTTAGGGACATATGGAACATCTAGGACGCCTGGGTAATTAGGGACACATGGGACATATTAGACATCTGGGACGTCTGGGACTTTAAGGACATATGGGACATCTAGGACGTCTGGGAAGTGTTGGACGTTAAGGACATATGGGACATTTAGGACGCCTGGGACATTAGGGACATATGGGACATATGGGACATATGGGACATCTGGGACGCCCCGGACATTAGAGACATATGGGACATATGGGACATCTAGGACGTCTGGGACGTTAGGGACATATGGGACATCTGGGACGTCCGGGACGTTAATGACATATGGGACATCTAGGGCGTCTGGGACGTCTGGGACGTTAAGGACATATGGGACATTTAGGACGCTTGGTACATTAGGGACATATGAGACATCTGGGACGTCTGGGACGTTAAGGACATATGGAACATCTAGGACATCTGGGACGTCTGGGACGTTAGGGACATATGGAACATCTAGGACGCCTGGGACATTAGAAACGTATGGGACCTATGGGACATCTGGGACGTCTGGGACGTTAAGGACATTTGGGACATCTAGGACGTCTGGGACGTCTGGAACGTTAAGGACATATGGGGCATTTAGGACGCCTGGGACATTAGGATCATTTGGGACATATGGGTCATCTGGGACGCCTGGGAAATTAGAGACATATGGGACATATTGAACATCTGGGACGTCTGGGACGTTACGGACATATGGGACATCTGGGACGCCTGGGACGTTAAGGACATATGGGACATTTAGGAAGCCTGGGACATTAGGGACATATGAGACATATGGGATATTTGGGACGTCTGGGACGTTAAGGACATATGGGACATCTAGGACGTCTGGGACGTCTGGGACGTTAAGGACATATGGGACATTTAGAACGCCCTGGACATTAGGAACATATGGGACATTAGGGAAATCTGGGACGCCTGGGACATTAGGGACATATGGGACATATAGGACATCTGGGACGTCTGGGACGTTATTGACATATAGGACATCTGGGACGTCTGGGACGTTAAAGATATAAGGGACATCTAGGACGTCTGGGACGTTAGGGACATATGGGAGATCTGGGACGTCTGGGACGTTAGGGACATATAAGACATCTAAGACGTCTGGGACGTTAGGGACATATGGATCATCTGGGACGTCTGGGACGTTAGGGAGATATAGGACATATGGGATATCTGGGACGTCTGGGACGATAAGGATGTATGGGACATCTAGGACGTCTGCGACATTAAGGACATATGAGGGATATGGGACATATGAAACGGCTGGGACGTTAGAGACATATGGGACATCTGGGACGTCTGGGACGTTAAGGACATATGGGACCTCTGGGACGTTAAGGACATATGGGACATCTAGGACGTCTGGGACGTCTGAAACGTTAAGGACATATGGGACATTTAAAACTTCTGGGACATTAGGGACATATGGGACATATGGGACATCTGGGACGCCTAAGACATTAGGGACATATGAGACATATGAGACATCTGGGACGTCTGGGACGTTAAGGACATATGGGACATCTGGGACGTCTGAGAAGTTAGGGACATATGGGACATCTGGGACGTCTGGGACGTTAGGGACATATAGGACATCTAGGACGTCTGAGACGTCTGGGACGTTAGGGACATATGGGACATCTAGGACGTCTGGGACATTAGGGACATATGGGACATTTAGGACGCCCGGGACGTCTGGGACGTTAAGGACATATGGGACATCTGAGACGTCTGGGACGTTAGGGACATATGGGACATCTAGGACGTCTGGGACATTAGGGACGTATGAGACATCTGGGATGTCTGGACGTTAGGGACATATGGAATATCTAGGACGGCTAGGACATTAAGGTCATATGGGACATATGTTACATCTGGGACGTCTGGGACGTTAGTGACATATGGGACATCTGGGACGTGTGGGATGTTAAGGACATATGGGACATCTAGGACGTCTGGGACGTCCGGGACGTTAAAGACATATGGGACATTTAGGACGCCTGGCACATTAGGGACATATGGGACTTATGGGACATCTAATACGCCTGGGACATTAGGGATATATAAGACCTTTGGGACATCTGGGACGTCTGGGACGTTAGGGACATATGGAACATATGCGACATCTGGGAGGCCTGGGACATTAGAGACATGTAAGACATATTGGACATCTAGGACGTCTGGGACGTTAGGGACATATAGGACATCTAGGACGTTATGGACTTTAGGGACATATGGGACATCTAGGACGTCTGGGACGTCAGGGACGTTAGGGACATACGGGACAGCTGGGACGTCTGGGACGTTAGGGACATATGGGACATTTGGACGTCTTGGACGTTAGGGACATATGGAACATCTAGGACGCCTGGGTCATTAGGGACACATGGGACATATTAGACATCTGGGACGTCTGGGACTTTAAGGTCATATGGGACATCTAGGACGTCTGGGACGTGTTGGACGTTAAGGACATATGGGACATTTAGGACACCTGGGACATTAGGGACATATAAGACATATGGGACATCTGAGACGCCTGGGATATTAGGGACATATGGAACATATGCGACATCTGGGAGGCCTGGGACATTAGAGACATGTAAGACATATTGGACATCTAGGCCGTCTGGGACGTTAGGGACATATAGGACATCTAGGACGTCTTGGACTTTAGGGACATATGGGACATCTAGGACGTCTGGGACGTCAGGGACGTTAGGGACATACGGGACAGCTGGGACGTCTGGGACGTTAGGGACATATGGGACATTTGGACGTCTTGGACGTTAGGGACATATGGAACATCTAGGACGCCTGGGTCATTAGGGACACATGGGACATATTAGACATCTGGGACGTCTGGGACTTTAAGGACATATGGGACATCTAGGACGTCTGGGACGTGTTGGACGTTAAGGACATATAAGACATTTAGGACGCCTGGGACATTAGGGACATATGGGACATATGGGACATATGGGACATCTGGGACGCCTCGGACATTAGAGACATATAGGACATATGGGACATCTAGGACGTTTGGGACGTTAGGGACATATGGGACATCTGGGACGTCCGGGACGTTAATGACATATGGGACATCTAGGGCGTCTGGGACGTCTGGGACGTTAAGGACATATGGGCCATTTAGGACGCCTGGTACATTAGGGACATATGAGACATCTGGGACGTCTGGGACGTTAAGGACATATGGAACATCTAGGACATCTGGGACGTCTGGGACGTTAGGGACATATGGAACATCTAGGACGCCTGGGACATTAGAAACGTATGGGACCTATGGGACATCTGGGACGTCTGGGACGTTAAAGACATTTGGGACATCTAGGACGTCTGGGACGTCTGGAACGTTAAGGACATATGGGACATTTAGGACGCCTGGGACATTAGGATCATTTGGGACATATGGGTCATCTGGGACGCCTGGGAAATTAGAGACATATGGGACATATTGAACATCTGGGACGTCTGGGACGTTACGGACATATGGGACATCTGGGACGCCTGGGACGTTAAGGACATATGGGACATTTAGGAAGCCTGGGACATTAGGGACATATGAGACATATGGGATATCTGGGACGTCTGGGACGTTAAGGACATATGGGACATCTAGGACGTCTGGGACGTCTGGGAGGTTAAGGACATATGGGACATTTAGAACGCCCTGGACATTAGGAACATATGGGACATTAGGGAAATCTGGGACGCCTGGGAAATTAGGGACATATGGGACATATAGGACATCTGGGACGTCTGGGACGTTATTGACATATAGGACATCTGGGACGTCTGGGACGTTAAAGATATAAGGGACATCTAGGACGTCTGGGACGTTAGGGACATATGGGAGATCTGGGACGTCTGGGACGTTAGGGACATATAAGACATCTAAGACGTCTGGGACGTTAGGGACATATGGAACATCTGGGACGTTAGGGACATATGGGACATCTGGGACGTCTGGGACGTTAGGGAGATATAGGACATATGGGATATCTGGGACGTCTGGGACGATAAGAATGTATGGGACATCTAGGACGTCTGCGACATTAAGGACATATGAGAGATATGGGACATATGAAACGGCTGGGACGTTAGAGACATATGGGACATCTGGGACGTCTGGGACGTTAAGGACATATGGGACATCTAGGACGTTTGGGACGTCTGAAACGTTAAGGACATATGGGACATTTAAAACTTCTGGGACATTATTGACATATGGGACATATGGGACATCTGGGACGCCTAAGACATTAGGGACATATGAGACATATGAGACATCTGGGACGTCTGGGACGTTAAGGACATATGGGACATCTGGGACGTCTGAGACGTTAGGGACATATGGGACATCTGGGACGTCTGGGACGTTAGGGACATATAGGACATCTAGGACGTCTGAGACGTCTGGGACGTTAGGGACATATGGGACATCTAGGACGTCTGGGACATTAGGGACATATGGGACATTTAGGACGCCCGGGACGTCTGGGACGTTAAGGACATATGGGACATCTGAGACGTCTGGGACGTTAGGGACATATGGGACATCTAGGACGTCTGGGACATTAGGGACATATGGGACATTTAGGACGTCCGGGACGTCTGGGCCGTTAAGGACATATGGGACATCTGGGACATCTGGGACGTTAGGGACATATGGGACATTTAGGACGTCTAGGACATTAGGGACATATGGGACATATGGGACATCTGGGACGTCTGGGACGTTAGGGACATATGGGACATCTGGGACGTCTGGGACGTTAAGGACATATGGGACATCTAGGACGTCTGGGACGTCCGGGACGTTAAGGACATATGGGACATTTAAGACGCCTGGCACATTAGGGACATATGGGACATATGGGACATCTAATACGCCTGGGACATTAGGGATATATAAGACCTTTGGGACATCTGGGACGTCTGGGACGTTAGGAACGTATGGGTCATCTGGGCCGTCTGGGACGTTAAGGACATATGGGACATCCAGGACGTCTGGGACGTTAGGGACATATGGGACATCTGGGACGTCTGGGACGTTAGGGACATATGAGACATCTGGGACGTCTGGGACGTTAAGGACATATGGGACATCTAGGAAGACTGGGACGTCCGGGTCGTTAAGGACATATGGGACATTTAAGACGCCTGGCACATTAGGGACATATGGGACATATGGGACATCTAATACGCCTTGGACATTAGGGATATATAAGACCTTTGGGACATCTGGAACGTCTGGGACGTTAGGAACGTATGGGTCATCTGGGACGTCTGGGACGTTAAGGACATATGGGACATCTAGGACGTCTGGGACGTTAGGGACATATGGGACATCTGGGACGTCTGGGACTTTAGGGACAAATGGGACATCTGGCACGTTAGGAACATATAAGACATCTAGGACGTCTGTAACGTTAGAGACATATGGGACATCTAGGACATCTCGGACGTGTGGGACGTTAGGGACATACGGAACAGCTGAGACGTCTTTGACGTTAGAGACATATGCGACATTTAGGACGTCCGGGACGTCTGGGACGTTAAGGACATATGGGACATTTAGGACGCCTAGGACGTTAGGGACATATAAGACATATGGGACATCTGAGACGCCTGGGACATTAGGGACATATGGAACATATGCGACATCTGGGAGGCCTGGGACATTAGAGACATGTGGGACATATTGGACATCTAGGACGTCTGGGACGTTAGGGACATATAGGACATCTAGGACGTCTTGGACTTTAGGGACATATGGGACATCTAGGACGTCTGGGACGTCAGGGACGTTAGGGACATATGGGACATTTGGACGTCTTGGACGTTAGGGACATATGGAACATCTAGGACGCCTGGGTCATTAGGGACACATGGGACATATTAGACATCTGGGACGTCTGGGACTTTAAGGATATATGGGACATCTAGGACGTCTGGGACGTGTTGGACGTTAAGGACATATGGGACATTTAGGACGCCTGGGACATTAGGGACATATGGGACATATGGGACATCTGGGACGCCTCGGTCATTAGAGACGTATGGGACATATGGGACATCTAGGACGTCTGGGACGTTAGGGACATATGGGACATCTGGGACGTCCGGGACGTTAATGACATATGGGACATCTAGGGCGTCTGGGACGTCTGGGACGTTAAGGACATATGGGACATTTAGGACGCCTGGTACATTAGGGACATATGAGACATCTGGGACGTCTGGGACGTTAAGGACATATGGGACATCTGGGACGTCTGGGATGTTAAGGACATATGGAACATCTAGGACATCTGGGACGTCTGGGACGTTAGGGACATATGGAACATCTAGGACGCCTGGGACATTAGAAACATATGGGACCTATGGGACATCTGGGACGTCTGGGACGTTAAGGACATTTGGGACATCTAGGACGTCTGGGACGTCTGGAACGTTAAGGACATATGGGACATTTAGGACGCCTGGGAAATTAAAGACATATGGGACACATTGAACATCTGGGACGTCTGGGACGTTACGGACATATGGGACATCTGGAACGCCTGGGACGTTAAGGACATATGGGACATTTAGGAAGCCTGGGACATTAGGGACATATGAGACATATGGAATATCTGGGACGTCTGGGACGTTAAGGACATATGGGACATCTAGGCCGTCTGGGACGTCTGGGAGGTTAAGGACATATGGGACATTTAGAACGCCCTGGACATTAGGAACATATGGGACATTAGGGAAATCTGGGACGCCTGGGACATTAGGGACATATGGGACATATAGGACATCTGGGACGTCTGGGACGTTATTGACATATAGGACATCTGGGACGTCTGGGACGTTAAAGATATAAGGGACATCTAGGACGTCTGGGACGTTAGGGACATATGGAACATCTGGGACGTTAGGGACATATGGGACATCTGGGACGTCTGGGACGTTAGGGAGATATAGGACGTATGGGATATCTGGGACGTCTGGGACGATACGGATGTATGGGACATCTAGGACGTCTGCGACATTAAGGACATATGAGAGATATGGGACATATGAAACGGCTGGGACGTTAGAGACATATGGGACATCTGGGACGTCTGGGACGTTAAGGACATATGGGACATCTAGGACGTCTGGGACGTCTGAAACGTTAAGGACATATGGGACATTTAAAACTTCTGGGACATTAGGGACATATGGGACATATGGGACATCTGGGACGCCTAAGACATTAGGGACATATGAGACATATGAGACATCTGGGACGTCTGGGACGTTAAGGACATATGGGACATCTGGGACGTCTGAGACGTTAGGGACATATGGCACATCTGGGACGTCTGGGACGTTAGGGACATATAGGACATCTAGGACGTCTGAGACGTCTGGGACGTTAGGGACATATGGGACATCTAGGACGTCTGGGACATTAGGGACATTTAGGACGTCCGGGACGTCTGGGACGTTAAGGACATATGGGACATCTGGGTCGTCTGGGACGTTAGGGACATATGGGACATTTAGGACGTCTAGGACATTAGGGACATATGGGACATATGGGACATCTGGGACGTCTGGGACGTTAGGGACATATGGGACATCTGGGACGTCTGGGACGTTAAGGACATATGGGACATCTAGGACGTCTGGGACGTCCGGGACGTTAAGGACATATGGGACATTTAAGACGCCTGGCACATTAGGGACATATGGGACATATGGGACATCTAATACGCCTGGGACAAATAGGGATATATAAGACCTTTGGGACATCTGGGACGTCTGGGACGTTAGGATCGTATGGGTCATCTGGGACGTCTGGGACGTTAAGGACATATGGGACATCTAGGACGTCTGGGACGTTAGAGACATATGGGACATCTGGGATGTCTGGGACTTTAGGCACATATTGGACATCTGGGACGTTAGGAACATATAGGACATCTAGGACGTCTGTGACGTTAGAGACATATGGGACATCTAGGACATCTCGGACGTCTGGGACGTTAGGGACATACGGGACAGCTGAGACGTCTGGGACGTTATGGACATATGGGACATTTAGGACGCCTGGGATATTAGGGACATATGGGACATATGGGACATCTGGGACGCCTGGGACATTAGGGACATGTGGGACATATAGGACATCTGGGACGTCTGGGACGTTAAGGACATATAGGACATCTAGGACGCCTGGGACGTTAGGGACATATGGGACATCTAGGACCTCTGGGACGTCAGGGACGTTAGGGACATATGGGACATCTAGGACGTCTGGGACGTCAGGGACATTAGGGACATATGGGACATATGGGACAACTGGGACGCCTGGGACATTAGGGACATATGAGACATATGAAACATCTGGGATGTCTGGGACGTTAAGGACATATGGGACATCTGGGACGTCGGAGACGTTAGGGACATATGGGACATTTAGGACGTCCGGGACGTCTGGGACGTTAAGGACATATGGGACATCTGGGACGTCTGGGACGTTAGGGACATATGGGACATTTAGGACGTCTGGGACGTTAGGGACATATGGGACATCTAGGACGTCTGAGACGTCTGGGACGTTAGGGACATATGGGACATCTAGGACGTCTGGGATATTAGGGACATATGGGACATTTAGGACGTCCGGGACGTCTGGGACGTTAAGGACATGTGGGACATCTGGGACGTCTGGGACGTTAGGGACATATGGGACATCTAGGACGTCTGGGACATTAGGGACATATGGGACATTTAGGACGTCCGGGACGTCTGGGACGTTAAGGACATATGGGACATCTGGGACGTCTGGGACGTTAGGGACATATGGGAAATTTAGGACGTACGGGACGTCTGGGACGTTAAAGACATATGGGACATCTGGGACGTCTGGGACGTTAGGGACAAATGGGACATTTAGGACGTGTGGGACATTAGGGACATATGGGACATATGGGACATCTGGGACGTCTGGGACGTTAGGGACATATGGGACATCTAGGACGTCTGGGACGTCCGGGACGTTAAGACCATATGGGACATTTAAGACGCCTGGCACATTAGGGACATATGGGATATATGGGTCATCTAATACGCCTGGGACATTAGGGATATATAAGACCTTTGGGACATCTGGGACGTCTGGGACGTTAGGGACGTATGGGTCATCTGGGACGTTTGGGACGTTAAGGACATATGGGACATCTAGGACGTCTGGGACGTTAGGGACATATTGGACATCTGGGATGTCTGGGACTTTAGGGACATATTGGACATCTGGGACGTTAGGAACATATAGGACATCTAGGACATATCGGACGTCTGGGACGTTAGGGACATACGGGACAGCTGAGACGTCTGGGACGTTATGGACATATGGGACATTTAGGACGCCTGGGATATTAGGGACATATGGGACATATGGGACATCTGGGACGCCTGGGACATTAGGGACATGAGTGACATATAGGACAACTGGGACGTCTGGGACGTTAAGGACATATAGGACATCTAGGACGCCTGGGACGTTAGGGACATATGGGACATCTAGGACGTCTGGGACGTCAGGGACGTTAGGGACATACGGCACAGCTGGGACGTCTGAGACGTTATGCACATATGGCACATTTAGGACGGTTGGACGGTAGGAACATATGGAACATCTTGGACGCCTGGGACATTAGGGACACATTGGACATATGGGACATCTGGGACGTCTGGGACGTTAAGGACATATGGGACATCTAGGACGTCTGGGACGTCTGGGACGTTAAAGACATATGGGACATTTAGGACGCCTCGGACATAAGGGACATATGGGACATATGAGAAATCTGGGACGCCTGGGACATTAGGGACATATGAGCATATGGGACATCTGGGACGCCTGGGACGTTAGGGAAATATGGTACATCTGGGACGTCTGGGACGTTAAGGACATATGGGACCTCTAGGACGTCTGGGACGTCTAGGACGTTAAAGACATATGGGACATCAAGGGCGTCTGGGACGTCTGGGACGTGTTAAGGACATATGGGACATTTACTACGCCTGGGATATTAGGGACATATAGGACATCTGGGACGTCTGGGACGTTAGGGACATATGGGACATCTGGGACGTCTGGGACGTTAAGGACATATGGGACATCTAGGACATCTGGGACGTCTGGGACGTTAGGGAAGTTAAGGACATTTGGGACATTTAGGACGCCTGGGACATTAGGGACATATGGGACATATGGGACATCTGGGACGCCTGGGACGCCTGGGACATTAGGGACATATAGGACATATGGAACATCTGGGACGTCTGGGACGTTAGTTACATATGGGACATCTGGGACGTCTGGGACGTTAAGGACATATGGGACATCTGGGACGTCTGGGATGCTAGGGACATATGGGACATCTGGGACGTCTGGGACGTTAAGGACATATGGGACATCTAGAACGTCTGGGACGTCTAGGACGTTAAAGACATATGGGACATTTACTACGCCTGGGATATTAGGGACATATAGGACATCTGGGACGTCTGGGACGTTTATTGACATATGGGACATCTGGGACGTCTGGGACATTAAGGACATATGGGACATCTAGGACATCTGGGACGTCTGGGACGTTAGGGACATGTGGAACATCTAGGACGCCTGGGACATTAAAAACATATGAAACATATGGGACATCTGGGACGTCTGGGACGTTAAGGACATTTGGGACATTTAGGACGTCTGGGACGTCTGGGACGTTAAGAACATATGGGACATTTAGGACGCCTGGGACATTAGGGACATTTGGGACATATGGGAGATCTGGGACGCCTGGGACATTAGGGACATATGGGACATATAGGACATCTGGGACGTCTGGGACTTTAGGGACATATGGGACATCTGAGACGTCTGGGACGTTAAGGATATAAGGTACATCTAGGACGTCTGGGACGTTAGGGAGATGTGGGAGATCTGGGACGTCTGGGACGTTAGGGACATATAGGACATCTAGGACGTCTGGGACGTTAGGGACATATGGAGCATCTGGGACGTTAGGGACATATGGGACATCTGGGACGGCTGGGACGTTATTGAGATATAGGACATTTGGTATATCTGGGACGTCTGGGACTTTAAGGATATATGGGACATCTAGGACATCTGGGACGTTAGGGACATATGGGACATCTGGGACGCCTGGGACATAAAGGACATATGGGACATATGGGACATATGGGACGTCTGGTACGTTAGAGACATATGGGACATCTGGAACGTCTGGGACGTTAAGGACATATGGGACATTTAAGGCGCCTGGGACATTAGGGACATATGGGACATATGGGACATCTGGGACGTCTGAGACGTTAAGGACATGTGGGACACCTAGGACGTCTGGGACGTCTGAAACGTTAAGGACATATGGGACATTTAGAACGTCTGGGACATTAGGGACATATGGGACATATGGGACATCTGGGACGCCTGGGACATTAGGGACATATGAGACATATGTGACATCTGGGATGTCTGGGACGTTAAGGACATATGGGACATCTGGGACGTCTGAGACGTTAGGGACAAATGGGACATCTGTCACGTCTGGGACGTTAGGGACATATAGGACATCTAGGACGTATGAGACGTCTGGGACGTTAGGGACATATGTGACATCTAGGACGTCTGGGACGTTAGGGACATATGGTACATCTAGGACGTCTGAGACGTCTGGGACGTTAGGGACATATGGGACATCTAGGACGTCTGGGACATTAGGGACATATGGGACATCTTGGACGTCTGGGACGTCTGGGACGTTAAGGACATATGGGTTATCTGGGACGTCTGGGACGTTAGGGACATATGGGACATTTAGGACGTCTGTTACGTTAGGGACATATGGAATATCTAGGACGCCTGGGACATTAGGGACATATGGGACATATGGGACATCTGGGAGGTCTGGGACGTTAGGGACATATGGGACATATGGGACATATGGGACATATGGGACATCTGGGACGTCTGGGACGTTAAGGATATATGGGACATTTAGGACGTCTGGGACGTCCGGGGCGTTAAAGACATATGGGACATTTAGGACGCCTGCCACATTAGGGACATATGGGACATATGGTACATCTAATACGCCTGGGACATTAGGGATATATAAGACCTTTGGGACATCTGGGACGTCTGTTACGTTAGGGACATATGGGTCATCTGGGATGTCTCTGACGTTAAGGACATGTGGGACATCTAGGACGTCTGGGACGTTAGGGACATATGGGACATCTGGGACGTCTGGGACTTTAGGGACATATGGGACATCTGGGACGTTAGGAATATATAGGACATTTAGGACGTCTGTGACGTTAGAGACATATGGGACATCTAGGACATCTCGGACGTCTGGGACGTTAGGGACATACGGGACATATGGGACATCTGAGACGCCTGGGACATTAGGGACATATGGAACATATGGGACATTTGAGACGTCTGGGACGTCTGGGACGCTAAGGGCATATGGGACATCTAGGGCGTCTGGGACGTCTGGGACGTTATGGACATATGCGACATTTAGGACGCCTAGGACGTTAGGGACATTAAAGACATATGGGACATTTAGGACGTCTGGGACGTCTGGGACGTTAAGGACATATGGGACGTCTGGGACATTTAGGACGTCTGAGACGTCTGGGACGTTAGGGACATATAGGACATCTAGGACGTCTGAGACGTCTGGGACGTTAGGGACATATCGGACATTTAGGACGTCTGGGACGTCTGGGACGTTAGGGACATATGGAATTTGTAGGACGCCTGGGACATTAGGGACATTAGGGACATATGGGACATATGGGACATCTGGGACGTCTGGGACGTTAGGGACATATGGGACATCTGGGACGTCTGGGACGTTAAGGACATATGGGACATCTAGGACTTCTGGGACGTCCGGGACGTTAAAGACATATGGGCCATTTAGGACGCCTGGCACATTAGGGACATATGGGACATATGGGACATCTAATACGCCTGGGACATTAAGGATATATAAGACCTTTGGGACATCTGGGACGTCTGGGACGTTAGGGACATATGGCTCATCTGGGACGTCTGGGACGTTAAGGACATATAGGACATCTCGGACGTCTGGGACGTCAGGGGCGTTAGGGACATACGGGACAGCTGGGACGTCTGGGACGTTAGGGACATATGGGACATTTAGGACGTCTTGGGCGTTAAGGACATATGGAACATCTAGGACGCCTGGGTCATTAGGGACACATGGGACATATGGGACATCTGGGACGTCTGGGACTTTAAGGACATATGGGACATTTAGGACGTCTGGGACGTCTGGGACTTTAAGGACATATGGGACATTTAGGAAGCCTGGGACATTAGGGACATATGGGACATATGGGACATCTGGGACGCCTCGGACATTAGGGACATATGAGACACATGGGACATATGGGACATCTGGGACGCCTCGGACATTAGGGACATATGAGACATATGGGACATCTAGGGCGTCTGGGGCGTCTGGGACGTTAAGGACATATGGGACATTTAGGACGCCTGGGACATTAGGGACATATGGGACATTTGGGACGTCTGGGACGTTAAGGACATATGGGACATCTGGGACGTCTGGGACGTTAAGGACATATGGGACATATAGGACATCTGGGACGTCTGGGACGTTAGGGACATATGGAACATCTAGGACGCCTGGGACATTAGAAACATATGGGACATATGGGACATCTGGGACGTTAAGGACATTTGGGACACCTCAGACGTCTGGGACGTCTGGAACGTTAAGGACATATGGGACATTTAGGACGCCTGGGACATTAGGGACATTTGGGACATATGGGACATCTGGGACGCCTGGGACATTAGGGACATATGGGACACATTGAACATCTGGAACGTCTGGGACGATACGGACATATGGGACATCTGGGACGCCTGGGACGTTAAGGACATATGGGACATTTAGGAGGCCTGGGACATTAGGGACATATGGGACACATTGAACATCTGGGACGTCTGGGACGTTACGGACATATGGGACATCTGGGACGTCTGGGACGTTTAGGACATATGGGACATCTAGGACGTCTCGGACGTCTGGGACGTTAAGGAAATATTGGACATTTAGGACGCCCTGGACGTTAGGGACATATGGGACATATGGGAGGTCTGGGACGCCTAGGACGTTAGGGACATATGGGACATATGGGACATCTGAGACGCCTGGGACATTAGGGACATATGGAAAATATGGGACTTTTGAGACGTCTGGGACGTCTGGGACGTTAAGGGCATATGGGACATCTAGGGCGTCTGGGACGTCTGGGACGTTATGGACATATGTGACATTTAGGACGCCTGGGACATTAGGGACATATGGGACATATGCGCCATCTGGGACGCCTGGGACATTAGGGACATGTGGGACATATGGGACATCTGGGACGTCTGGGACGTTAGGGACATATGGGACATCTAGGACATCTGGGACGCCTGGGACGTTAGGGACATATGGTACATCTGGGACGTCTGGGACGTTAAGGACATATGGGACCTCTAGGACGTCTGGGACGTCTAGGACGTTAAAGACATATGGGACATCAAGGGCGTCTGGGACGTCTGGGACGTTAAGGACATATGGGACATTTACTACGCCTGGGATATTAGGGACATATAGGACATCTGGGACGTCTGGGACGTTAGGGACATATGGGACATCTGGGACGTCTGGGACGTTAAGGACATATGGGACATCTAGGACATCTGGGACGTCTGGGACGTTAGGGAAGTTAAGGACATTTGGGACATTTAGGACGCCTGGGACATTAGGGACATATGGGACATATGGGACATCTGGGACGCCTGGGACATTAGGGACATATAGGACATATGGAACATCTGGGACGTCTGGGACGTTAGTTACATATGGGACATCTGGGACGTCTGGGACGTTAAGGACATATGGGACATCTGGGACGTCTGGGATGCTAGGGACATATGGGACATCTGGGACGTCTGGGACGTTAAGGACATATGGGACATCTAGAACGTCTGGGACGTCTAGGACGTTAAAGACATATGGGACATCAAGGGCGTCTGTAACGTCTGGGACGTTAAGGACATATGGGACATTTACTACGCCTGGGATATTAGGGACATATAGGACATCTGGGACGTCTGGGACGTTTATTGACATATGGGACATCTGGGACGTCTGGGACATTAAGGACATATGGGACATCTAGGACATCTGGGACGTCTGGGACGTTAGGGACATGTGGAACATCTAGGACGCCTGGGACATTAAAAACATATGAAACATATGGGACATCTGGGACGTCTGGGACGTTAAGGACATTTGGGACATTTAGGACGTCTGGGACGTCTGGGACGTTAAGAACATATGGGACATTTAGGACGCCTGGGACATTAGGGACATATGGGACATATAGGACATCTGGGACGTCTGGGACTTTAGGGACATATGGGACATCTGAGACGTCTGGGACGTTAAGGATATAAGGTACATCTAGGACGTCTGGGACGTTAGGGAGATGTGGGAGATCTGGGACGTCTGGGACGTTAGGGACATATAGGACATCTAGGACGTCTGGGACGTTAGGGACATATGGAGCATCTGGGACGTTAGGGACATATGGGACATCTGGGACGGCTGGGACGTTATTGAGATATAGGACATTTGGTATATCTGGGACGTCTGGGACTTTAAGGATATATGGGACATCTAGGACATCTGGGACCTTAGGGACATATGGGACATCTGGGACGCCTGGGACATAAAGGACATATGGGACATATGGGACATATGAGACGTCTGGTACGTTAGAGACATATGGGACATCTGGAACGTCTGGGACGTTAAGGACATATGGGACATTTAAGGCGCCTGGGACATTAGGGACATATGGGACATATGGGACATCTGGGACGTCTGAGACGTTAAGGACATGTGGGACACCTAGGACGTCTGGGACGTCTGAAACGTTAAGGACATATGGGACATTTAGAACGTCTGGGACATTAGGGACATATGGGACATATGGGACATCTGGGACGCCTGGGACATTAGGGACATATGAGACATATGTGACATCTGGGATGTCTGGGACGTTAAGGACATATGGGACATCTGGGACGTCTGAGACGTTAGGGACAAATGGGACATCTGTCACGTCTGGGACGTTAGGGACATATAGGACATCTAGGACGTATGAGACGTCTGGGACGTTAGGGACATATGTGACATCTAGGACGTCTGGGACGTTAGGGACATATGGTACATCTAGGACGTCTGAGACGTCTGGGACGTTAGGGACATATGGGACATCTAGGACGTCTGGGACATTAGGGACATATGGGACATCTTGGACGTCTGGGACGTCTGGGACGTTAAGGACATATGGGTTATCTGGGACGTCTGGGACGTTAGGGACATATGGGACATTTAGGACGTCTGTTACGTTAGGGACATATGGAATATCTAGGACGCCTGGGACATTAGGGACATATGGGACATATGGGACATCTGGGAGGTCTGGGACGTTAGGGACATATGGGACATATGGGACATATGGGACATATGGGACATCTGGGACGTCTGGGACGTTAAGGATATATGGGACATTTAGGACGTCTGGGACGTCCGGGGCGTTAAAGACATATGGGACATTTAGGACGCCTGCCACATTAGGGACATATGGGACATATGGTACATCTAATACGCCTGGGACATTAGGGATATATAAGACGTTTGGGACATCTGGGACGTCTGTTACGTTAGGGACATATGGGTCATCTGGGATGTCTCTGACGTTAAGGACATGTGGGACATCTAGGACGTCTGGGACGTTAGGGACATATGGGACATCTGGGACGTCTGGGACTTTAGGGACATATGGGACATCTGGGACGTTAGGAATATATAGGACATTTAGGACGTCTGTGACGTTAGAGACATATGGGACATCTAGGACATCTCGGACGTCTGGGACGTTAGGGACATACGGGACATATGGGACATCTGAGACGCCTGGGACATTAGGGACATATGGAACATATGGGACATTTGAGACGTCTGGGACGTCTGGGACGTTAAGGGCATATGGGACATCTAGGGCGTCTGGGACGTCTGGGACGTTATGGACATATGCGACATTTAGGACGCCTAGGACGTTAGGGACATTAAAGACATATGGGACATTTAGGACGTCTGGGACGTCTGGGACGTTAAGGACATATGGGACGTCTGGGACATTTAGGACGTCTGAGACGTCTGGGACGTTAGGGACATATAGGACATCTAGGACGTCTGAGACGTCTGGGACGTTAGGGACATATCGGACATTTAGGACGTCTGGGACGTCTGGGACGTTAGGGACATATGGAATTTGTAGGACGCCTGGGACATTAGGGACGTTAGGGACATATGGGACATCTAGGACGTCTGGGACATTAGGGACATATGGGACATCTTGGACGTCTGGGACGTCTGGGACGTTAAGGACATATGGGTTATCTGGGACGTCTGGGACGTTAGGGACATATGGGACATTTAGGACGTCTGTTACGTTAGGGACATATGGAATATCTAGGACGCCTGGGACATTAGGGACATATGGGACATATGGGACATCTGGGAGGTCTGGGACGTTAGGGACATATGGGACATATGGGACATATGGGACATATGGGACATCTGGGACGTCTGGGACGTTAAGGATATATGGGACATTTAGGACGTCTGGGACGTCCGGGGCGTTAAAGACATATGGGACATTTAGGACGCCTGCCACATTAGGGACATATGGGACATATGGTACATCTAATACGCCTGGGACATTAGGGATATATAAGACCTTTGGGACATCTGGGACGTCTGTTACGTTAGGGACATATGGGTCATCTGGGATGTCTCTGACGTTAAGGACATGTGGGACATCTAGGACGTCTGGGACGTTAGGGACATATGGGACATCTGGGACGTCTGGGACTTTAGGGACATATGGGACATCTGGGACGTTAGGAATATATAGGACATTTAGGACGTCTGTGACGTTAGAGACATATGGGACATCTAGGACATCTCGGACGTCTGGGACGTTAGGGACATACGGGACATATGGGACATCTGAGACGCCTGGGACATTAGGGACATATGGAACATATGGGACATTTGAGACGTCTGGGACGTCTGGGACGCTAAGGGCATATGGGACATCTAGGGCGTCTGGGACGTCTGGGACGTTATGGACATATGCGACATTTAGGACGCCTAGGACGTTAGGGACATTAAAGACATATGGGACATTTAGGACGTCTGGGACGTCTGGGACGTTAAGGACATATGGGACGTCTGGGACATTTAGGACGTCTGAGACGTCTGGGACGTTAGGGACATATAGGACATCTAGGACGTCTGAGACGTCTGGGACGTTAGGGACATATCGGACATTTAGGACGTCTGGGACGTCTGGGACGTTAGGGACATATGGAATTTGTAGGACGCCTGGGACATTAGGGACATTAGGGACATATGGGACATATGGGACATCTGGGACGTCTGGGACGTTAGGGACATATGGGACATCTGGGACGTCTGGGACGTTAAGGACATATGGGACATCTAGGACTTCTGGGACGTCCGGGACGTTAAAGACATATGGGCCATTTAGGACGCCTGGCACATTAGGGACATATGGGACATATGGGACATCTAATACGCCTGGGACATTAAGGATATATAAGACCTTTGGGACATCTGGGACGTCTGGGACGTTAGGGACATATGGCTCATCTGGGACGTCTGGGACGTTAAGGACATATAGGACATCTCGGACGTCTGGGACGTCAGGGGCGTTAGGGACATACGGGACAGCTGGGACGTCTGGGACGTTAGGGACATATGGGACATTTAGGACGTCTTGGGCGTTAAGGACATATGGAACATCTAGGACGCCTGGGTCATTAGGGACACATGGGACATATGGGACATCTGGGACGTCTGGGACTTTAAGGACATATGGGACATTTAGGACGTCTGGGACGTCTGGGACTTTAAGGACATATGGGACATTTAGGAAGCCTGGGACATTAGGGACATATGGGACATATGGGACATCTGGGACGCCTCGGACATTAGGGACATATGAGACACATGGGACATATGGGACATCTGGGACGCCTCGGACATTAGGGACATATGAGACATATGGGACATCTAGGGCGTCTGGGGCGTCTGGGACGTTAAGGACATATGGGACATTTAGGACGCCTGGGACATTAGGGACATATGGGACATTTGGGACGTCTGGGACGTTAAGGACATATGGGACATCTGGGACGTCTGGGACGTTAAGGACATATGGGACATATAGGACATCTGGGACGTCTGGGACGTTAGGGACATATGGAACATCTAGGACGCCTGGGACATTAGAAACATATGGGACATATGGGACATCTGGGACGTTAAGGACATTTGGGACACCTCAGACGTCTGGGACGTCTGGAACGTTAAGGACATATGGGACATTTAGGACGCCTGGGACATTAGGGACATTTGGGACATATGGGACATCTGGGACGCCTGGGACATTAGGGACATATGGGACACATTGAACATCTGGAACGTCTGGGACGATACGGACATATGGGACATCTGGGACGCCTGGGACGTTAAGGACATATGGGACATTTAGGAGGCCTGGGACATTAGGGACATATGGGACACATTGAACATCTGGGACGTCTGGGACGTTACGGACATATGGGACATCTGGGACGTCTGGGACGTTTAGGACATATGGGACATCTAGGACGTCTCGGACGTCTGGGACGTTAAGGAAATATTGGACATTTAGGACGCCCTGGACGTTAGGGACATATGGGACATATGGGAGGTCTGGGACGCCTAGGACGTTAGGGACATATGGGACATATGGGACATCTGAGACGCCTGGGACATTAGGGACATATGGAAAATATGGGACTTTTGAGACGTCTGGGACGTCTGGGACGTTAAGGGCATATGGGACATCTAGGGCGTCTGGGACGTCTGGGACGTTATGGACATATGTGACATTTAGGACGCCTGGGACATTAGGGACATATGGGACATATGCGCCATCTGGGACGCCTGGGACATTAGGGACATGTGGGACATATGGGACATCTGGGACGTCTGGGGACGTTAGGGACATATGGGACATCTAGGACATCTGGGACGCCTGGGACGTTAGGGACATATGGTACATCTGGGACGTCTGGGACGTTAAGGACATATGGGACCTCTAGGACGTCTGGGACGTCTAGGACGTTAAAGACATATGGGACATCAAGGGCGTCTGGGACGTCTGGGACGTTAAGGACATATGGGACATTTACTACGCCTGGGATATTAGGGACATATAGGACATCTGGGACGTCTGGGACGTTAGGGACATATGGGACATCTGGGACGTCTGGGACGTTAAGGACATATGGGACATCTAGGACATCTGGGACGTCTGGGACGTTAGGGAAGTTAAGGACATTTGGGACATTTAGGACGCCTGGGACATTAGGGACATATGGGACATATGGGACATCTGGGACGCCTGGGACATTAGGGACATATAGGACATATGGAACATCTGGGACGTCTGGGACGTTAGTTACATATGGGACATCTGGGACGTCTGGGACGTTAAGGACATATGGGACATCTGGGACGTCTGGGATGCTAGGGACATATGGGACATCTGGGACGTCTGGGACGTTAAGGACATATGGGACATCTAGAACGTCTGGGACGTCTAGGACGTTAAAGACATATGGGACATCAAGGGCGTCTGTAACGTCTGGGACGTTAAGGACATATGGGACATTTACTACGCCTGGGATATTAGGGACATATAGGACATCTGGGACGTCTGGGACGTTTATTGACATATGGGACATCTGGGACGTCTGGGACATTAAGGACATATGGGACATCTAGGACATCTGGGACGTCTGGGACGTTAGGGACATGTGGAACATCTAGGACGCCTGGGACATTAAAAACATATGAAACATATGGGACATCTAGGACGTCTGGGACGTTAAGGACATTTGGGACATTTAGGACGTCTGGGACGTCTGGGACGTTAAGAACATATGGGACATTTAGGACGCCTGGGACATTAGGGACATATGGGACATATAGGACATCTGGGACGTCTGGGACTTTAGGGACATATGGGACATCTGAGACGTCTGGGACGTTAAGGATATAAGGTACATCTAGGACGTCTGGGACGTTAGGGAGATGTGGGAGATCTGGGACGTCTGGGACGTTAGGGACATATAGGACATCTAGGACGTCTGGGACGTTAGGGACATATGGAGCATCTGGGACGTTAGGGACATATGGGACATCTGGGACGGCTGGGACGTTATTGAGATATAGGACATTTGGTATATCTGGGACGTCTGGGACTTTAAGGATATATGGGACATCTAGGACATCTGGGACCTTAGGGACATATGGGACATCTGGGACGCCTGCGACATAAAGGACATATGGGACATATGGGACATATGAGACGTCTGGTACGTTAGAGACATATGGGACATCTGGAACGTCTGGGACGTTAAGGACATATGGGACATTTAAGGCGCCTGGGACATTAGGGACATATGGGACATATGGGACATCTGGGACGTCTGAGACGTTAAGGACATGTGGGACACCTAGGACGTCTGGGACGTCTGAAACGTTAAGGACATATGGGACATTTAGAACGTCTGGGACATTAGGGACATATGGGACATATGGGACATCTGGGACGCCTGGGACATTAGGGACATATGAGACATATGTGACATCTGGGATGTCTGGGACGTTAAGGACATATGGGACATCTGGGACGTCTGAGACGTTAGGGACAAATGGGACATCTGTCACGTCTGGGACGTTAGGGACATATAGGACATCTAGGACGTATGAGACGTCTGGGACGTTAGGGACATATGTGACATCTAGGACGTCTGGGACGTTAGGGACATATGGTACATCTAGGACGTCTGAGACGTCTGGGACGTTAGGGACATATGGGACATCTAGGACGTCTGGGACATTAGGGACATATGGGACATCTTGGACGTCTGGGACGTCTGGGACGTTAAGGACATATGGGACATTTACTACGCCTGGGATATTAGGGACATATAGGACATCTGGGACGTCTGGGACGTTAGGGACATATGGGACATCTGGGACGTCTGGGACGTTAAGGACATATGGGACATCTAGGACATCTGGGACGTCTGGGACGTTAGGGAAGTTAAGGACATTTGGGACATTTAGGACGCCTGGGACATTAGGGACATATGGGACATATGGGACATCTGGGACGCCTGGGACATTAGGGACATATAGGACATATGGAACATCTGGGACGTCTGGGACGTTAGTTACATATGGGACATCTGGGACGTCTGGGACGTTAAGGACATATGGGACATCTGGGACGTCTGGGATGCTAGGGACATATGGGACATCTGGGACGTCTGGGACGTTAAGGACATATGGGACATCTAGAACGTCTGGGACGTCTAGGACGTTAAAGACATATGGGACATCAAGGGCGTCTGTAACGTCTGGGACGTTAAGGACATATGGGACATTTACTACGCCTGGGATATTAGGGACATATAGGACATCTGGGACGTCTGGGACGTTTATTGACATATGGGACATCTGGGACGTCTGGGACATTAAGGACATATGGGACATCTAGGACATCTGGGACGTCTGGGACGTTAGGGACATGTGGAACATCTAGGACGCCTGGGACATTAAAAACATATGAAACATATGGGACATCTGGGACGTCTGGGACGTTAAGGACATTTGGGACATTTAGGACGTCTGGGACGTCTGGGACGTTAAGAACATATGGGACATTTAGGACGCCTGGGACATTAGGGACATATGGGACATATAGGACATCTGGGACGTCTGGGACTTTAGGGACATATGGGACATCTGAGACGTCTGGGACGTTAAGGATATAAGGTACATCTAGGACGTCTGGGACGTTAGGGAGATGTGGGAGATCTGGGACGTCTGGGACGTTAGGGACATATAGGACATCTAGGACGTCTGGGACGTTAGGGACATATGGAGCATCTGGGACGTTAGGGACATATGGGACATCTGGGACGGCTGGGACGTTATTGAGATATAGGACATTTGGTATATCTGGGACGTCTGGGACTTTAAGGATATATGGGACATCTAGGACATCTGGGACCTTAGGGACATATGGGACATCTGGGACGCCTGGGACATAAAGGACATATGGGACATATGGGACATATGAGACGTCTGGTACGTTAGAGACATATGGGACATCTGGAACGTCTGGGACGTTAAGGACATATGGGACATTTAAGGCGCCTGGGACATTAGGGACATATGGGACATATGGGACATCTGGGACGTCTGAGACGTTAAGGACATGTGGGACACCTAGGACGTCTGGGACGTCTGAAACGTTAAGGACATATGGGACATTTAGAACGTCTGGGACATTAGGGACATATGGGACATATGGGACATCTGGGACGCCTGGGACATTAGGGACATATGAGACATATGTGACATCTGGGATGTCTGGGACGTTAAGGACATATGGGACATCTGGGACGTCTGAGACGTTAGGGACAAATGGGACATCTGTCACGTCTGGGACGTTAGGGACATATAGGACATCTAGGACGTATGAGACGTCTGGGACGTTAGGGACATATGTGACATCTAGGACGTCTGGGACGTTAGGGACATATGGTACATCTAGGACGTCTGAGACGTCTGGGACGTTAGGGACATATGGGACATCTAGGACGTCTGGGACATTAGGGACATATGGGACATCTTGGACGTCTGGGACGTCTGGGACGTTAAGGACATATGGGTTATCTGGGACGTCTGGGACGTTAGGGACATATGGGACATTTAGGACGTCTGTTACGTTAGGGACATATGGAATATCTAGGACGCCTGGGACATTAGGGACATATGGGACATATGGGACATCTGGGAGGTCTGGGACGTTAGGGACATATGGGACATATGGGACATATGGGACATATGGGACATCTGGGACGTCTGGGACGTTAAGGATATATGGGACATTTAGGACGTCTGGGACGTCCGGGGCGTTAAAGACATATGGGACATTTAGGACGCCTGCCACATTAGGGACATATGGGACATATGGTACATCTAATACGCCTGGGACATTAGGGATATATAAGACGTTTGGGACATCTGGGACGTCTGTTACGTTAGGGACATATGGGTCATCTGGGATGTCTCTGACGTTAAGGACATGTGGGACATCTAGGACGTCTGGGACGTTAGGGACATATGGGACATCTGGGACGTCTGGGACTTTAGGGACATATGGGACATCTGGGACGTTAGGAATATATAGGACATTTAGGACGTCTGTGACGTTAGAGACATATGGGACATCTAGGACATCTCGGACGTCTGGGACGTTAGGGACATACGGGACATATGGGACATCTGAGACGCCTGGGACATTAGGGACATATGGAACATATGGGACATTTGAGACGTCTGGGACGTCTGGGACGTTAAGGGCATATGGGACATCTAGGGCGTCTGGGACGTCTGGGACGTTATGGACATATGCGACATTTAGGACGCCTAGGACGTTAGGGACATTAAAGACATATGGGACATTTAGGACGTCTGGGACGTCTGGGACGTTAAGGACATATGGGACGTCTGGGACATTTAGGACGTCTGAGACGTCTGGGACGTTAGGGACATATAGGACATCTAGGACGTCTGAGACGTCTGGGACGTTAGGGACATATCGGACATTTAGGACGTCTGGGACGTCTGGGACGTTAGGGACATATGGAATTTGTAGGACGCCTGGGACATTAGGGACGTTAGGGACATATGGGACATCTAGGACGTCTGGGACATTAGGGACATATGGGACATCTTGGACGTCTGGGACGTCTGGGACGTTAAGGACATATGGGTTATCTGGGACGTCTGGGACGTTAGGGACATATGGGGCATTTAGGACGTCTGTTACGTTAGGGACATATGGAATATCTAGGACGCCTGGGACATTAGGGACATATGGGACATATGGGACATCTGGGAGGTCTGGGACGTTAGGGACATATGGGACATATGGGACATATGGGACATATGGGACATCTGGGACGTCTGGGACGTTAAGGATATATGGGACATTTAGGACGTCTGGGACGTCCGGGGCGTTAAAGACATATGGGACATTTAGGACGCCTGCCACATTAGGGACATATGGGACATATGGTACATCTAATACGCCTGGGACATTAGGGATATATAAGACCTTTGGGACATCTGGGACGTCTGTTACGTTAGGGACATATGGGTCATCTGGGATGTCTCTGACGTTAAGGACATGTGGGACATCTAGGACGTCTGGGACGTTAGGGACATATGGGACATCTGGGACGTCTGGGACTTTAGGGACATATGGGACATCTGGGACGTTAGGAATATATAGGACATTTAGGACGTCTGTGACGTTAGAGACATATGGGACATCTAGGACATCTCGGACGTCTGGGACGTTAGGGACATACGGGACATATGGGACATCTGAGACGCCTGGGACATTAGGGACATATGGAACATATGGGACATTTGAGACGTCTGGGACGTCTGGGACGCTAAGGGCATATGGGACATCTAGGGCGTCTGGGACGTCTGGGACGTTATGGACATATGCGACATTTAGGACGCCTAGGACGTTAGGGACATTAAAGACATATGGGACATTTAGGACGTCTGGGACGTCTGGGACGTTAAGGACATATGGGACGTCTGGGACATTTAGGACGTCTGAGACGTCTGGGACGTTAGGGACATATAGGACATCTAGGACGTCTGAGACGTCTGGGACGTTAGGGACATATCGGACATTTAGGACGTCTGGGACGTCTGGGACGTTAGGGACATATGGAATTTGTAGGACGCCTGGGACATTAGGGACATTAGGGACATATGGGACATATGGGACATCTGGGACGTCTGGGACGTTAGGGACATATGGGACATCTGGGACGTCTGGGACGTTAAGGACATATGGGACATCTAGGACTTCTGGGACGTCCGGGACGTTAAAGACATATGGGCCATTTAGGACGCCTGGCACATTAGGGACATATGGGACATATGGGACATCTAATACGCCTGGGACATTAAGGATATATAAGACCTTTGGGACATCTGGGACGTCTGGGACGTTAGGGACATATGGCTCATCTGGGACGTCTGGGACGTTAAGGACATATAGGACATCTCGGACGTCTGGGACGTCAGGGGCGTTAGGGACATACGGGACAGCTGGGACGTCTGGGACGTTAGGGACATATGGGACATTTAGGACGTCTTGGCGTTAAGGACATATGGAACATCTAGGACGCCTGGGTCATTAGGGACACATGGGACATATGGGACATCTGGGACGTCTGGGACTTTAAGGACATATGGGACATTTAGGACGTCTGGGACGTCTGGGACTTTAAGGACATATGGGACATTTAGGAAGCCTGGGACATTAGGGACATATGGGACATATGGGACATCTGGGACGCCTCGGACATTAGGGACATATGAGACACATGGGACATATGGGACATCTGGGACGCCTCGGACATTAGGGACATATGAGACATATGGGACATCTAGGGCGTCTGGGGCGTCTGGGACGTTAAGGACATATGGGACATTTAGGACGCCTGGGACATTAGGGACATATGGGACATTTGGGACGTCTGGGACGTTAAGGACATATGGGACATCTGGGACGTCTGGGACGTTAAGGACATATGGGACATATAGGACATCTGGGACGTCTGGGACGTTAGGGACATATGGAACATCTAGGACGCCTGGGACATTAGAAACATATGGGACATATGGGACATCTGGGACGTTAAGGACATTTGGGACACCTCAGACGTCTGGGACGTCTGGAACGTTAAGGACATATGGGACATTTAGGACGCCTGGGACATTAGGGACATTTGGGACATATGGGACATCTGGGACGCCTGGGACATTAGGGACATATGGGACACATTGAACATCTGGAACGTCTGGGACGATACGGACATATGGGACATCTGGGACGCCTGGGACGTTAAGGACATATGGGACATTTAGGAGGCCTGGGACATTAGGGACATATGGGACACATTGAACATCTGGGACGTCTGGGACGTTACGGACATATGGGACATCTGGGACGTCTGGGACGTTTAGGACATATGGGACATCTAGGACGTCTCGGACGTCTGGGACGTTAAGGAAATATTGGACATTTAGGACGCCTCT